>ML660787.1:10107006-10172447 GCA_007570785.1 Antilocapra americana | reverse complement strand
CAGCTAAGCAGGCCTTCTTGGTTAGGCTTGTCCTTCTCACAGTCCTACAGTCTCTTTTCTATGCAGTCTGATCTACCGGCAGAGATTTAATTTTGGAGTTTGCCCGGCTCCTGGTGAGAGGGCTTCCCCGCCCCCTCTGCTCAGGCTCTCTGTTGTCAGCCCAGCACAGTTGGGGAGTGGGGCTTCTCCTCTCCCTCGGCCAGGCCGCTCTGTTTTCTCAGCGTGCAGCTGAGCACTCCTTCTAAGGTGTATACAGCACCGATCTGACCAGAATCCCCAGAAGTCTTGGTTAGCCTCCCCGGGGCTGGGTTATGCCCACTGCTCTCAGGCGGGGGCTGGGCCGGTCCGCAGCCCGCAGCTGCCCAGCCTCTCTGTTGACTCCTCACCGCCCTTTGTTTTGTGCACGGACCTGGGGGGGAGAGGGAGCTTTTCCTGGAAGGTTAGGTCCCTCAGGCTGCTCCGTTCCCTGAGCCCGCGGCCCGCCCCTCCCTGAGCAGGAGCAGTCTGCTTCGGCTGTGCTGCGGCTCTCGGCTGTTCCTTGTAGCCAGAGACGAACCTTGCAGGGCTTAGCTATTAATCTGCTTCTGCTCTCAGCTATATTGCTCTCCAAGATCCACCGCAGATCTGCCAGAGAGAATGCTCCCTGGTATTCAGAAACCTTTCTCCTCTTTTTTTTTTTTTTTTCCCTCTTTATTCCAGACTCCCCTTCCGGGACGGAACCCGTCCCCAGCTCTTTGTCTCTCCCTCTACTTTTTTTTCTTTTCTTTCTTTTGTCCTACCTCCTCACGTCGGCACTGGGTCGCCTCTCCAGATGCCCGATGTCCTCTGCCAGCATTCAGTTCCTGTTTTTTGGAGTTTGCTCGGCCTTTAAAAGTTCTTTTGGTATATTTATTGGGGAGAGAGTGTTCTCCCCGTCCTATTCCTCCGCCGTCTTAGTTTCGCCCCTTCTGCTTTGTATATTTTTTGTTGGTTTGTTTTTCTTCCTCTCATTGATTTAAAAGTTATATTTATATACAATCTCTTGACAGATATTTGTTTCACTTTAAGATATTGGAGATTTAATATATGGGTGTGATTTACTGAAAAAGGACTTATGTAACTCCAAACTATGATATGCATAAAAAGGTTGGCAGGTGAATAAGCAGTTGTGTGTTTTAACGTGAGGTGCTTAATATATGTGTATTCATTTTCTATTCAGTTGAGTCACTCAGTCATATCCGACTCTTTATGACCCCATGGACCACAGCACGCCAGGCCTCCATGTCCATCACCAACTCTCAGAGTTTATTCAAACTCATGCCCATTCAGTCAGTGATGTCATCCAACCATCTCATCCTCTGTTGTCCCCTTCCCCTCCTGCTTTCAATCTTTCCCAGTATCAGGGTCTTTTCAAATGAGTCAGCTCTTCACATCAAGTGCCCTAAGTATTTGGTTTAGCTTCAACATCAATCCTTTCAATGAACACTCAGGACTGATTTTCTTTAGGATGGACTGGTTGGATCTCTTTGTACTCCAAGGGACTCTCAAGAGTCTTCTCCAACATCACAGTTCAAAAGCATCAATTCTTTGGTGCTCATCTTTCTTTATAGTCCAACTCTCACATCAGTACATGACTACTGGAAAAATCATGTGTCTTAATTTCACGGCTACGGTCACCATCTGCAGTGATTTTGGAGTCCCCCCAAAATAAAGTCAGCTACTGTTCCCACTGTTTCGCATCTATTTGCCGTGAAGTGATGGGGCTGGATGCCATGATCTTAGTTTTCTGAATATTGAGCTTTAAGCCAACTTTTTCGCTCTCCTCTTTCGCTTTTCACTTTTCAACAGGCTCTTTGGTTCTTCTTTACTTTCTGCCATAAGAGTGGTGTCATCTGCTTATCTGAGGTTATTGATATTTCTCCCAGCAGTCTTGATTCCAGCCTGTGCTTTTTCCAGCTCAGTGTTTCTCATGATGTACTCTACATGTAAGTTAAATAAGCAGTTTGTTGTTCCATGTCCAGTTCTAACTGTTGCTTCCTGACCTGCATACAGATTTCTCAAGAGGCAGATCAGGTGGTCTGGGATTCCCATCTCTTTCAAAATTTCCCACAGTTTATTGTGATCCACACAGTCAAAGGCTTTGGCATAGTCAATAAAGCAGAAATAGATGTTTTTCTGAAACTCTCTTCATTTCTGATGATCCAGCGGATGTTGGCAATTTGATCTTTGGTTCCTTTGCCTTTTCTAATACCAGTTTGAATATCTGGCAGTTCATGGTTCACATACTGCTGAAGCCTGGCTTGGAGAATTTTGAGAATTACTTTGCTAGTGTGTGAGATGCGTGCAATTGTGCGGTAGTTTGAGCATTCTTTGGCATTGCCTTTCTTAGGGATTGGAATGAAAACTGACCATTTTCAGTCCTGTGGCCACTACTAAGTTTTCCAAATTTGCTGACATAGTGCGTGCAGCACTTTCACAGCATCATCTTTTAGGATTTGAAATAGCTCACCTGGAATTCCATCACCTCCACTAGCTTTGTTTGTAGTGATGCTTCCTAAGGCCCACTTGACTTCACATTCCAGGATGTATGGCTCTAGGTGAGTGATCACATCATCATGATTATCTGGGTCATGAAGATCTTTTTTGTACAGTTCTTCTGTGTATTCTTGCACCTCTTCTTAATATCTTCTGCTTCTGTTAGGTCCTTACCATTTCCGTCCTTTATGGTGCCCATCTTTGCATGAAATGTTCCCTTGGTATCTCTAATCACCTTGAAGATCTCTCTCGTCTTTCCCATTCTGTTGTTTTCCTCTATTTCTTTGCATTGATCACTGAGGAAGGCTTTCTTATCTCTCTCTGCTTTTCTTTGGAACTCTGCATTCAGATGGGAATATCTTTCCTTTTCTCCTTTGCCTTCAGCTTCTCTTCCTTTCACAGCAGTTTGTAAGGCTTCCTCTGACAAACATTTTGCTTTTTTGCATTTCTTTTCCATGGGGATGGTCTTGATCCCTGTCTCCCGTACAATATCACAAACCTCTGTCCATAGTTCATCAGGCACTCTGTCTATCAGATCTAGTCCCTTAAATCTATTTCTCACTTCCACTGTATAATCATAAGGGATTTGATTTAGGTCATATCTGAATGGTCTAGTGGTTTTCCCCACTTTCTTCAGTTAACGTCTGAATTTGGCAATAAGGAGTTCATGATCTGAGCCACAGTCAGCTCCCAGTCTTGTTTTTGCTGACTGTATAGAGCATCTTTATCTTTGGCTACAAAGAATATAATCAATCTGACTTTGGTGTTGGCCATCTGGTGATGTCCATGTGTAGAGTCTTCTCTTGTGTTGTTGGAAGAGGGTGTTTACTATGACCAGTACGTTCTCTTGGCAAAACTCTTATTAGCCTTTGCCCTGCTTCATTCTGTACTCAAAGGCCAAATTTGCCTGTTACTCCAGATGTTTCTTGCCTTCCTACTTTTGCATCCATTTCCTTTTACTCTGTGACAAATTACCAAACACAATGGGTTAAAACAGCACAAATTTATTATTTTATAAGTTCTATAATCCACAAGTCCAAAATGGGTCTTACTGGGCTAAAATCAAAGTGTTAGCAGGGACACGTTCCTTTTGGAGGCTCTTGGAGAGAATCCATTTCTTTGCCTTTTTCATCTTTTAGTGAAGCAGTCCCCAACCTTTTTGGCACCAGGGACTGGTTTTGTGGAAGACAGTTTTTCCACAAACTGGGCCGGGAATGGTTTTGGAATGATTCATGCACATTGCATTTATTTTGCATTTTATTTCTATTATTGTTATATCAGCTCCACCTCAGATCATCAGGCATTAGATCCTGTAAGTTGGGGACCGCTGCTTTAGAGGACTCCAACTGTCCTTGATTTGTGGCTCCATTCTACCAACTTCAAAGACAGCAGCATCAGCCTGAATCCTTCTTGTATTATCACCTCTGGTTGTTCTCTTGCCTCTCCTATTTTTGATGATCCTTGTGATTTCATTGGGCCCTTCAGGATAATCAAGGAAAATCCTATGCTAAGACCATCTGATTAATAGCCTTAATTCCAGCTGCAATCTTAATTCCTCTTTGCCAATATAACATGGCATAGTCATGAGTTCTGGGAGTTAGGATGTGGACATCTTTTGGATGCTGTTGTTTTGCTCACTGTAGTATATGGGCTTCCCAGGTAGCACCAGGGATAAAGGACCCTTCTGCCATTGCAGGAGACTTTAGAGATGCAGGCCTGATCCCTGGGCCAGGAAAATCCCCTGAATGAGGTCATGGCAACCCACTCCAGTATTTCTTCCTGGATAAAGGAGCCTGGTGGGCTATATTCCACAGGGTGGCAAAGAGTTGGACATGACTAAAGCGACTGAGCATGCATGCATGCATTGTAGTGTATATATTATTCTTAAGATTCTTCATATTTCTTTTTTTATTTAACCCATGAACTTCTGGTCCCAGTTGCATTCAATAAGGACTTTTACAGTGTGTGAGGGAATTTGACAGTGCAACAGAGCTGAATCTGACAACTACCTTTGAGATAATTACCTTGCAATAGAGCACCTTGGAAAGTGACAGGGCCCTGGAACCCAGCTTCTCTGGTTTCATGGCTTTACTTTTTGATCCCTCCCACTTAAGGGAACTAGAAAACTAAAATATTGGAGGCAGGAGGAACACTTATTTTAAAAAAAGATAACAAATATCCCATTTAGAAGATTTATTAGAGAATGGTATTAAAGCAAATCAAGTGGAACACAAGGAATCATGGCAGGAACAAGGTAGGGAGAACACCGATTACTTTTACTTCACTTTGGTGGAAAAGACATTACACATCTGGCAGTATCACAATCTCTGAGTAGAGGATTCATGGAGGCACTCAGGAGGAGCACAAGTCAGAAACACTGGGGACAATCACAAACTCTCTAAGAAGAGACGAGTGACTTAGGTCAGGAAGTAGTTCTGCTGATGGAGGCTGATCCTGAAAATTTCTTACCAGATCTCATAGTCTTAATTGAATGTTCAGGTGAATGTGACCTGGGGATGGTGGTTTACTGTATAGTTGGGGGTTTTGTTAGTGTGTGACATATAAGTGATACAAAGGTCAAAATATAAATAAAGCATGAGGTTCACTACAGTAGAACACAGGGAACTCTACTCAGTAGTCTGTAATAACCTATACTGGAAAAGAATCTGAAAAAGAATAGTTAAATGTATATGTATAACTGAATCACTTTGCTGTATACCTGAAACTAACACAATGTTGTGAATCATCTATACTCCAAAATAAAAATTAAATTAAAAAAATTTCAAACAACAACAACAAAAACCCCACAAAAACAAACAGGCAAAAAATAGCATTGTCCTTGACTGTAAACTTCTGATCAGTCACTAAGGCAGCCATACTGTAAGACTTGTAAATGGATATAAGTGCAATGTGTATGAATTGTCCAGGCAAGTATAGCTCCAATTGAGAACAGATGTAAACTTGTATTTTTCCTACTTAAATGTATGTATTTAACAAAAATTATTTATTTTTAGTAAGAGGATAATTACTTTACACTATTGCATTGGTTTTTGCCATTCATCAACATGAATCAGCCATAGATATACCTATATCCCCCCTCTCTCCCACCTCTCACGCATCCCTCCCCTCTAGGTCATCACAGAGCAGAGTCTGAGCTCCCTGAGTCATAGAGCAAATTCCCACTGGCTATCTCTTTTGCATATGGTAGTGTATATGTTTCCATGCTACTCTCACCATCTGCCATCATTCGTGTACTTGTTTTAATAGTAGCCAGCTGTCTCTTTCTTCTCTGCAGCTTGTTATTAAATGTCTTTGGTCCTTTATTCCAAGCTTACCTCCTATGGAATTGGGCAATAGTCTCCAGGAGCTCCTGCCTCTGCTTCAGAAGGACGGAGCCTCCTGATCAGACTGCTGGGTGCTGTAGAGTGTCCAGGGCCCAGGAGGGCTGAGTGGCATGACCTTGCCCTCCTCACTTCTGAGCAGTTTACCTCCTGAGTATCTGAATGCCTCCTGGGCAACAGAGGGGTCTCAGGTCAGTGCTAGATGCCTGAGAAGACCAAGAGAAGAAAGTGAATGCATATATCTGAGGAGCAGTGATACACGTGAGATCAGCACATGCACTGTTATAGCTGCAGTGAGGTTAGTTACATAAAAATAAAATTACGGAGGATAACATCAATATTTAAAAATTTTTTACAAATTAAAAGTAAATGAAAAATAAGGCTCTTTTAATGAAGACTAATTGAAAAACAGTACTTCTGAGAATTTAATCTCTTAGCCACTACTCTCTCTCTCTGTCTTGTTCTCTCTTCCTTTTTGTCCCCTTTCTTCCTTCATCTTCTCTGCTCTCTTGATTGGCTGCTATTATGAGAAAGTACAGGCTGCAAAGAATCCCCTCAAACCCTGAAGAAATTATTGTAGTGTTCAGTTAGTAACACTGAGCTGTTTACCTGTTTTTCACATGGAAGTCTGTTGTCTAGAATCACTGAACCAGAGCAAATAGAGCAGATGCACGGTTAGAGTGTTAGTGTAAGAGCAACAAAAGCTATCGAACGCAATTTCTGATTGCCAGGGAGGCTGTATGTTCCCAGGTTTCATTCTGTCACTCGGAATTAATGCTGCAGTCTATACCCTGATATTTCCCAGAGCCTCACAGGCAACTTCCTCCTTATGCTTATGAGTCCAGTGGCAAACAGGAGATGTGTGCTCTATATTCTCTTGTCCATTTCTCGGTTTTCTTTTTTTTTTTTCCAGATGTCACACAAGACGTCCTTCTTTCATCAGTCAGAATACAACAACAGCAAACAACTTACTTGTAAACTGATTCAGGCAAACTACTTTTTGACCTTCAATTATTTCACCAGACCTTTGGCTCTCAACTATGGGCCTATTTGTTATTAAAAAATTTAAAAAAAAATATTGGCTGTACCATGTGACATATAGGATCTTATTTCCTTAACCAGGGATTGAACCTGTGACCCCTGCATTAGGAGTTTGGAGTCAGTCACTGGACTATCAGCGAAGTCCTGGGCCTATTTGTTTTTAATAAAACGTTCATTATGCTCACATGCATATGAATTTCTTATCATTTTGGTTTACTGTTGAAACAAAAGTCTGCACTTTAATTAGTGGTTTCGTATGAAATAGTAAAACTGTGTTAATGACTTTTCACTAAATCACTTTTCCTGTTGGTAAGGTTTGGTGTGTGGTTTGGTAAATGTCGAGGGTACTAACTAGTTCTGGTGATTTTCAATGACCCTCAGTGGCTCTGTGAATGTGAGCAAGACCCATCTGGCCATTTGAAGATTTCAGAATATCAGTTTTTGCATATTCAGTGATCATTTGATAGAGTCAAGCTGTGACTAGCATTCACACCACTCAAAGGCCCTGGTTTTCAGTTAATCCTTTGTAGTTGGCAGTAAGTCTCAGAGCAGATGTTTTTTCCTTGGCCTTGATCATGTGAGGTAGGAGGGACAGGGTAAATCTGCTTTTCCGTGTGAGTTGTCATGGTCTTTAATCCAGAAGAGAGAGCCAAGTGCTTGTGGAAAGCAGTGTAGAATTCCTGAGGGATAAAGTTCATTTAAGTAAGTGAAAAATGAATATGTAAGCTATTACATCAAAACTACAGTTTAAAAGTATGATTTAATTCTCAGCAGAGGAAATGATATTTTAGAAACTTTTGTTTTTGTTTCGGTTTGAGTTCCCAGAAGGTTCATTGGCGTAAGCACACAGGATTGTACCCCTCACATGCTAGTATTCTCTCAGTCTGGTATCGCTTGATGCCAAACCCACAGAGACTGCTTTTAAGATGGAATCTGAAGAATATAGATTCCATCTGACCTGTAATTAACAGTAAAGCATTACTTTATCTGAGAGTCTCTCAAGGCTATGACACAAGGCTCTCTTTATGACCTGTAGTCATTTGTGTGGTCTCTCATCATCCTTAAAAATTGCCAGTCTGCATGAATATGTATTTCGTTTAGCCATTCCAGTAGTTCTATGGGGGAGAGAGGGCAGATGGTATTATCCTTCTGTGGTAAATTAAGGGTCTATCATGGCCTATGAAGACTCGAAGATTTTATCCTATCTGTAAGCTGATGAGCTAGCCTGCTGTATTCTCTGGCTACTGATAGCAGACATAGAATTCCTAGGCAAGAGACAAGGGTAGCACAGCAGACGGCATGAGACTGATGTCAGCTCTATTTCTCCATGTCCTCCAGATCCCACTGGATGACATAGATGGGCCTAGATGGACTCTGCACATACAGTGGGTTGTGTTATAGGAGAGGAATCTACTGCTGCTTTTATACTGAGTGCTAAGCAAGCTTGCTATCTGTTTGGGTAGAGACATTATCTTCTCCTTCAGAATTGCTTGCTGCAAAACCTACCCTGAGAAGTGGCCCAGATAAAGAACTCCCAGGGCCTTGCATTCTTGGCACACTTAGAAAGAATGTGTAAGGGTGTTCAGGGCCCACAGGGATTATCTTTCTCACCAGAGTCACCGTTGAGCTAATGCTCAAATCTAGATTTTCTGATGCCAGATTCAGTACTTAAATTTTTTTAAAATTAGTTTTTATTGGTGTATACTTGCTCTACAGTGCTGTGTTAGCTTCTGTTGTACACCAAAGTGAATCAGCTCTGCATATAAATATATCCCCTCTTTTTTTGGATTTCCTTCCCATTAGTTCAGTTTAATTCAGTCGCTCAGTTGTGTCCAACTCTTTGCGACCCCTTGCATTGCAGGCCTCCCTGTCCATCACCAACTCCCGGAGTCCATCCAAACCCATGTTCATTGAGTCGGTGATGCCATCCAGCCATCTCATCCTCTGTCTTCCCCTTCTCCTCCTGGCCCCAATCCTCCCCTACATCAGGGTCTTTTCCAATGAGTTAGCTCTTCACATGAGGTGGCCAAAGTATTGAAGTTTCAGCTTCAACATCAGTCTTTCCAATGAACACTCAGGTCTGATCTCCTTTAGGATGGACTGGTTGGATCTCCTTGCACTCCAGGGGACTCTCAAGAGTCTCCTCCAACACCCCAGTTCAAAGGCATCAATTCTTCGATGCTCACCTTTCTTTATAGTCCAACTCTCACATCCATACATGACCACTGGAAAAACCATAGCCTTGACTAGATGGACCTTTGTTGGCAAAGTAATGTCTCTGCTTTTCAATATACTGTCTAGATTGATCATAACTTTCCTTCCAAGGACTAACGTCTTTTAATTTCATGGCTGCAATCACCATCTGCAGTGATTTTGGAGCCCCTTGAAATGAAGTCTGACACTGCTTCCACTGTTTCCCCATCTATTTGCCATGAAGTGATGGGACCAGATGCCATGATCTTAGTTTTCTGAATGTTGAGCTTGAAGCCAACTTTCTCACTCTCTTCTTTTACTTTCATCAAGAGGCTTTTTAGTTCCACTTCACTATCTGCCATAAGGGTGATTTCATATGCATAGCCGAGGTGATTGATATTTCTCCCAGCAATCTTGATTCCAGCTTGTGCTTCTTCCAGCCCAGTGTTTCTCATGATGTACTCTGCATGTAAGTTAAATAAGCAGGGTGACAATATACAGCCTTGACGTACTCCTTGTCCCATTTGGAACCAGTCTGTTGTTCCATGTCCAGTTCTAACTATTGCATCTGGACTTGCATACAGGTTTATCAAGAGACAGGTCAGATGGTCTGGTATTCCCATCTCTCTAAGAATTTTCCACAGTGTATTGTGATCCACACAGTCCAAGGCTTTGGCATGGTCAATAAAGCAGAAATAGATGTTTTTCTGAAACTCTCTTGCTTTTTCAGTAATCCAGCGGATGTTGGCAATTTGATCTCTGGTTTCTCTGCCTTTTTTAAAACCAGCTTGAACATCTGGCAGTTCATGGTTCGCATATTGCTGAAGCCTGGCTTGGAGAATTTTGAGCATCACTTTACTAGCGTGTAAGTTGAGTGCAATTGTGTGGTAGTTTGAGCATTCTTTGGCATTGCCTTTCTTAGGGATTGGAATGAAAACTGACCATTTTCAGTCCTGTGGCCATTGCTGAGTTTTCCAAATTTCCTGGCATATTGAGTGCAGCACTTTCACAGCATCATCTTTTAGAGTTTGAAATAGCTCACCTGGAATTCCATCACCTCCACTAGCTTTGTTTGTAGTGATGCTTCCTAAGGCCCACTTGACTTCACATTCCAGGATGTATGGCTCTAGGTGAGTGATCACACCATCGTGATTATCTGGGTCATGAAGATCTTTCTTGTACAGTTCTTCTGTGTATTCTTGCATCTCATCTTAATATTTTCTACTTCTGTTAGGTCCCATACCATTTCTGTCCTTTATACCATCTTTACATGAAATGTTCCCGTGGTATCTCTAATTTTCTTGAAGCAATCTCTAGTCTTTCCCATTCTGTTGTTTTCCTCTATTTCTTTGCACTGATCACTGAGGAAGGCTTTCTTATCTCTCCTTGCTATTCTTTGGAACTCTGCATTCAGATGGGAATATCTTTCCTTTTCTCCTTTGCTTTTTGCATCTCTTCTTTTCACAGCTATTTATAAGGCCTTCTCTGACAGCCATTTTGCTTTATTGCGTTTCTTTTCCATGGGGATGGTCTTGATCCCTGTCTCCTGTACAATGTCCCGAACCTCCGTCCGTGGTTCATCAGGCACTCTGTCTATCAGATCTAGTCCCTTAAATCTATTTCTCACTTCCACTGTATAATCATAAGGGATTTGATTTAGGTCATATCTGAATGGTCTAGTGGTTTTCCCTACTTTCTTCAATTAACATCTGAATTTGGCAATTAGGAGTTCATGATCTGAGCCACAGTCAGCTCCTGGTCTTGTTTTTGCTGACTGTATAGAGTGTCTCCATCTTTGGCTGCAAAGAATATAATCAATCTGATTTCAGTGTTGGCCATCTGATGATGTCCATGTGTAGAGGCTTCCTTCCCATTAGGTCATCACAAATCACTATGTAGAGTTCCCTGAACTATACAGTAGGTTCTCATTAGTTATTTATCTTAGACATAGTATCAATAGTGTATATATTGTGTGTGTGTATGTGTGTATAAAATGTCAATGCCAGTCTCCCAATTCATCCCACCCTCTTTTATGCCCCTTTGGTGGCCTTATGTGTGTTCTCTATGTCTGTGTCTCTGTTTTGCAAATGAGATTATCTATACCATTTTTTTAGATTCCACATATATATGTTAATATATATCTGCTTTTTCTTTTTGACTTACTTCACTCTGTTTGACACTCTGTAGATTCATTCACATCTCTGCAAATGACCCAATTCCATTTCTGTTTATGTTTCAGTAATATCCAATTGTATATATGTACTGCTTCTTTCTTATCCATTCCTCTGTTAGTGGACATTTAGGTGCTTCCATGTCTTGGCTATTGTAAATTGTGCTCAGTGAACATTGGAGTGCATGTATCTTTTTGAATTATGATTTTCTCTGGGTATATGCCCTGTAGTGGGGATATTTTTTGTTAATATTAATGTCTTTAATGTTAATATTTATACCAAAATAAATAGTAAATACCAATACCAATAATTTATAGAGCATTAAGCCTACACCAGAGACTGTTGGTGCTAATTTATATTCATTATCACTTAATCTTGTCACATCCCTGGATAGTAGGTACCATGTTCTCCTTTAAAAATTAAAAAAAGAGGTCCAATTAACTACATAGCCTATGTTCACACAGCTGAAAATGGTAGCCTCCAAAGCTCATACTATTTGCAGAAGTCTAGACTGTCTCTTTTGTGGATGTAAATTTAGCAGCGCCATAAATTTTCTGTATTCAACTATTTCCTTCAAACCTTGCCCGTCCTTGAAACCCTCACCATTAGAGATTGAGTCTTCTGATTTAAGAATCTGTTTCTTGTTAAAAATCCAGTGTTTTTTGGAAGAAATAACAGTGTCCCATCAGTCACTGTATGCTTTAGAGTGAACAAGCTGAAAAGACTCTCATGTTTGTAAATGTGGATGGAGTGGAGGGCAGACAGAACGTAAAGCTATAGGTGTTGTGTTGGGAAGGAAAGGCTGCCACAAGGAGAGAGGTCAAGGAATGAAAGAAGGTTGGGCTGAAAATAGGAGCATTGTCCACCACAGTGTTTGGGCAGTGTGCTGCATGCTTCAGTTTGTTGTATTTAATGGCTGGATTTTGAACATGAAGAACACACCAGAACTTGAAAATCAGTGCATATAGCTGATTCTGTTTTAAATCTCTGCAGAAGCAATTTTGTGGCCCCAATAGTGCAGGTCTCAGAACCAGAGGGTCTGAGTTTAATCCTACCTTATTAAATTCTCAGGGGTTTGATCTTGTGTGTGCATGTGTGTGTGTGTGTTTGGCTGTGCCAGGTCTTAGTTGTGGCGCATGGGATCTTCTCTCTTTGTTGCAGTATACAGATTGTTTAGTTGTGGCATGTCGCATCTTGTTCCCCAACCAAGGATAGAACCCAGGCTCCCTGCATTGGGAGCTTGGAGTGTTAGCCCCTGGACCACTGGGGAAGTCCCTGATCTTGTATATTTTCCTAAACATGGTGCCCTGGTTTCTTCATTTATGAAATTTGGATAATAGGATTGTTACAAAGCTTAAATAACTAACTAGAGTTGAAGCACTTAGAAGAAAAGTTGACATTTAGCAAGCATCTAATAAATATTAACTGTTATTATTAATGTTATATGTTCTTATTTAGGCCACTTAAAAGTCTTTTTTGGAATGAGAAATAATATGTAAAATAAAAATATTTAAAAAATAACATCATTTAATTTATTATAATGTAATGTTAATACTATCTTCTTCTTTATGATTTTTGAGTTACATGAAATTCCAGGAATAACTGAGAAATGTTCATTTTCGTGCAATGGATTGTTAATGCCATTTACATAAAATAATTATTTCCTAAATAAATTACAGCTAATTTGAGAATAAAATCAATTGCAATTTCTTTGCTTACAGAAGCATGGCTTTATTTATTTGACATTTGGAAATTCCTATTTTGTATCAGTACCATGCTGGTTTCTAGGCAGAGCACCCCTGTGAAGATAATGTAACCCTCTTGCAAGGAACCTAATCTGCAGGTGAATACTGAGGTGAACAGATTAGTAGTTTTAAAATATGAAAATTATAAGAGATGTGAAAACATAAAGAAGAGAAAAATCACATATGATAACTCACTCTTTGCAATTTTGATCTTTTTTGGCCTTATGTATGCATTTTTAACATATATACTATATACAGTATATACTGTATACTGTATTCATATGTGTGAAAGTATCCTGCTTTTTTCTTGACATTATATTGTATTCATTAATTCATGTCATTAAATAATTTTAGGAAACATGATTTTAATGGCTGATATTATCTTATATGCACATATCACAATTCATTTCAACATCACTCTTTTTATTGTAAATTTAGATTTCCAGTTTTTCACTTGATTATAGCTAAAACATGGGAAATAACTTCTGTACAAGTCTTTGTGTGAATCTCTCATGTTTTCTGCAGCCTAATAACTCCTTAAAATGAATACAGATAATGCGTACATAGTAAGAGTGGAATGGCTAGTTAAAAAATTGGAAATAGATGTTACCAAGTTCCTTGTAAAAAGTTCATATTAAGTGACACTATCAGGACTTCCCTGCTGGTCCAGTGGTTAAGAATCTGCCTGCCAGTGCAGGGGATGGTGGATTCAATCCCTGGTCTGGAAAGATTTCACATGGTCCGGGGCAACATCCTGTGTGTCACAGTTACTGAAGCCTGAGTGCCTTAGAACCCATGTTTGGCAAGAGAAGCCACAGCAGTGAGAAACCTGAGCACCACAACTAGAGAATAGCCCCTGCTTCCTGCAGCTACAGAAAGCCTGCATGCAGCAACAAAGACCCAGTACAGTCAGAAAAAAATTGTGTTCTATAAGAAGTGTAAGCAAAGGTAAATTATGCTGCATTCTTAATAATACGGGTTTCATTTTATTTTTGTCAATTTATATGTAAAGAAATAATATATCATAGTTTTAATTTTCATTTCTTTGTTCATTCAGTTCAGTTAAGTTGCTCAGTTGTGTCCTACTCTGCATGACTTCATGGACCTCAGCACGCCACGCCTCCCTGTTCATCACCAACTCCTGGAGTTTACTCAAACTCATGTCCATTAAGTTGGTGATGCCATCCAACCTTCTTATCCTCTGTTGTCCCCTTCTCCTCCTGCCTTCAATCTTGCCCAGCATCAGGGTCTTTTCAAATGAGTCAGCTCTTTTCATCAGGTGACCAAAGTATTGGAGTTTCAGCTTCAACATTGGTCCTTCCAATGAACAGTCAGGACTGATCTCCTTTAGGATGGACTGGTTGGATCTCCTTGGTGTCCAAGGGATTCTCAAGAGTCTTCTCCAACACCATAGTTCAAAAGCATCAGTTCTTGGGTGCTAGCTTTCTTTATACTTCAACTCTCACATCCGTACATGACTACTGAAAAAACCATAGCCTTGACGAGATGGATCTTTGTTGGCAAAGTAATGTCTCTGCTTTTTAATATGCTGTCTAGGTCGGTCATAACTTTCCTTCCAAGGAATAAGCATCTTTTAATTTCATGGCTGCAGTCACTATCGGCAGTGATTTTGGAGCCCAAGAAAATAAAGTCAGTCAGTCACTGTTTCCACTGTTTCCCCATCTATTTGCCATGAAGTGATGGGACTGGATGCCGTGATATTAGTTTTCTGAATGATGAGCTTTAAGCCAACTTTTTCACTCTCCTCTTTCACTTTCATCAAGAGGCTCTTTAGTTCTTCTTCATGCCGTTAGAGTGGTGTCCTCTGCATATCTGCTGCTGCTGCTGCTAAGTCACTTCAGCTGCATATCTGAGGCTATTGATATTTCTCCCAGCAATATTGATTCCAGCTTGTGATTTTTCCAGCCCAGCGTTTCTCATGATGTACTCTGCATATAAGTTAAATAAGCAGGGTGACAATATACAGCCTTGATGTACTCCTTTTCTGATTTGGAACCAGTCTGTTGTTCCATTTCCAGTTCTAACTGTTGCTTCTTGACCTGCATACAGATTTCTCAAGAGGCAGGTCAGGTGGTCTGGGATTCCCATCTCTTTCAGAATTTTCCACAGTTTATTGTGATCCACACAGTCAAAGGCTTTGGCATAGTCAGTAAAGTAGAAATAGATGTTTTTATGGAGCTCTCTTGCTTTTCCCATGATCCAGTGGATATTGGCAATTTGATCTCTAGTTCTTCTGCCATATCTAAAACTAGGGTGACTATTTTTTGTTCATTCATGTTTTTATTTTAGTTACCTGAATAAAATAGAGATTTTCATTCCTTTTTTGACCATTTAAATGTCCTTGTTTCTGAATTGCATGTTAACTGCATGTTCTTTATCAAGTTATTCATTGCTATATTCATTTTTTATTAAAATTTATGTAATAAGAGCATTACAAGTTTGCCATATGTGTGGAGAAGTATCTCCCCATTTCATTTTTTTCTAATCTTAAAAGAGAAGAAAAGAACAGACTTAGAGAGGAGCAGGTGAGATAGCCAGTGCAGATCCTGAGAATTAGAAAAAAATATGTTTGTAAGGTAGCTGTAATTCATATCCCCATTGTACAGAGTAATAAACGAGAAAGAGAATTTGTAAATATCAGAGGGAGCCAGTAAGTCTTTGGATTGCTAATCTCTCATTTCAGCAGTTACTGTCTGGGTGGGGATTATAGAGGAGTGAGTCTGACATGACTAGATTTATCTTTATCATCGTATTGCATTATTTCACTGGTTATAATCAACAAGTATTAATTTTTCTGTTTGAAAAATATCAATTAAAGGAGGTGTAGTGTATGTAGTCATGGCTTCAGTGCACGTGTGTATCTTTGCTTGAAAAAATATGTGTTCTGCTGTAGGTGCGTGGAGTGTGAAGTGTCAATTAGGTCCTGTTAGTTGATGGTGCTATTAGGTCCCTCAGTGCTCTTACTGATCGTGTTTAGTAGTTTTCCAGTTATTGAGAGAAGAGAGTTAAAAGTCTGCACCTCTAATTTTGGATTTATTTATTTCTCCTTTTAGTTCTGTCAATTCTTGTTTCATTTATTTTGCACTCTGTGTTTTTTGGCATACATATTTAGGATTATTCTCTTTGGTGGATTGACTGTTTTACCATTGAGTAATGTTCCTCCTTGTCCTTGATACTTTTCTTTGTTCTAAAATATACTTTTTCTGATATTACTATAAGCAGTATTACTTTCTTTTGATTAATACTTTATATGTCTTTCCCCATCATTTAATTTTCAGTCAGTTATAATTAAAGTGATTTTTTTTGATATTTTTTATTTCTTTTTTAAAATTTGTTTTTTAATTGAAGGACAATTGCTTTACAGAAACTTGTTGGTTTCTGCAAAACATCAACATGAATCAACAATAGGTATACTAAATGAAGTTTTTATTAAGATAGCACAGGAATTCAGTCATTTGATTTTATCTGTTTTGTAAATCTTTGTCTTTTAATTATATTTCTAAATTATATACATATAAATAAATACACTTATTAAATATAAATTAGACTGTTTCCATTTAATGTAATTTTTGATATGTTTGTGTTTAAGATTATTACCATTTAAGGATCTGTTAACTTTTTCTCATTTCTTTATTTTATCTTCCCTAATTTTTTGTAACTTGAACATATTTTAGAATTTTTGACTTTAATTCCATTTTGATTCAGGTATAGCATTTGTTGAGTGCATTATTTTGTATAGATTCTTTTAGTGATTGCAGTTATGCAGACATAAATTATCACAATCTACTGGTGTCAGCATTTTTGTAGTTCAAGTGAAGTATACACGTTTTACCTCCATTTAGATCCCTTTAATCTCCATTCATATAACATAAGATAAGATTATATAATATTATCTTAAAAATAAGAAAAAGACTCTGAAATGTAGAGTGGACAAGGCACACTACTTAGGGATCTTGAATCCAAGAAACATGACAGTGATGAATTCCCTGAGATTCCTTTTTGCCTCCCATTAGTTGTTCTTGTTCAGTTGCTAAGTTGTATATAAATCTTTGTGACTCCATGGGTTGTATAATGCTTGGCTTCCCTGTCCTTCACTGTCTCCCAGAATTTGCTCAAATTCATCTGCACTGACTTTGTGATACTATCTAAGCATCTCATCCTCTGCTGCCCTTTTCTCCTTTTGCCTTCAGACTTTCCCAGCATCAGGATCTTTTCCAATGAGTCGGCTCTTCACATCAGGTGGCCAAAGTATTGGAGCTTCAGCTTCAGCATCAGTCCTTCCAATGAATATTCAGGGTTGATTTCCTTTAGGATTGACTGGTTTGATCTCATTTCTGTCCAAGGAACTCTCAAGAATCTTCTCCAGCACCACAATTTGAAAGCTTCAATTCTCTGTTGCTTAGCCTTCTTTCTGGTCTTACATGGCTACTGGAAAAACCATAGCTTTGACTATATGGACCTTTGTCAGCAAAGTGATGTCTCTTCTTTTTAGTACCCTGTCTAGGTTTATCATAGCTTTTCTTTCAAGGAGCAAGCTTCTTTTAATTTCATGGCTGCAGTCACAGTCAGCAATGATTTTGGAGCCTGAGAAAATAGAATCTGTCACTGCTTCTATTTTTTCCCCTTCTATTTGCCATGAAGTTATGTGACTGTATGTCACAATATTAGTATTTTAAATGTTGAGTTTTAAGCCAGCTTTTTCACTCTCCTCTTTCACTCTCATCAAGAGACTCTTTAGTTCCTCTTCACTTTTTGCCATTAAGGTGGTATCATCTGCATATATGAGGTTGTTGATATTTCTCCTGGCAATCTTGATTCCAGCCTGTGATTCATCCAGCCCAGTGTTTCACATGATGTATTCTGCATAGAAGTTAAATAAACAGGGTGACAAAATCCAGCGTTATCGTAACTCCTCTCCCAATTTTGAACCAGTCAGTTGTTCCATGTTCAGTTCTAATTGTTTCTTCTTGACCCGCACATAGATTTCTTAGGAGAAGGGTAAGGTAATCTGGTATTCCCATCTCTTTAAGGATTTTCCACAATTTGTTGTGATCCGTACAGTGAAAGGCTTTAGCATAGTCAATCAAGCAGAAGTAGATGTTTTACTGAAATTTCCTTGCTTTCTCCATGATCCAACGTATGTTGGCAATTTGATTTCTGGTTCCTCTGCCTTTTCTACATCCAGCTTGAACATCTGGAAGTTCTAGATTAAAATACTGCTGAAGCCTATCTTGAAGGATTTTGAGCATAACCTTGCTAGCATGTGAAATGAGTGCAATTATGTGGTAGATTGAACCGTTTTTGGCATTGTTCTTCTTTGGAATTGGAATGAAAACTGACCTTTTCCAGTCCTGTGACCACTGCTAAGTTTTCCAAATTTGCTGGCATAGTGAGTACAGCACTTAACAGCATAATCTTTTAGGATTTGAAATAGCTCAGCTGGAATTCCGTCACCTCCACTAGCTTTTTGGTAGTAATGTTTCCTAAGGCCCACTTGACCTCTCTCTCCAGGATGTCTGGCACTAGGTGAGTGGCCACACCATTATGGTTTTCTGGGTCATTAAGACCTTTTTTTGCATAGTTCTTCTGTGTATTCCTGCCAAATCTTCTTAATTGTTTCTGCTTCTGTTCAATTCTGTTCACTCGCTCAATCATGTCCAACTCTTTTCAACTCCATGGACTGCATGCAGCATGCTTCCCTGTCCATCACCAACTCCCAAAGCTTGCTGCTTTTTAGGTCCTTGCTGTTTGTGTCCTTTATTGTGCCCATCCTTGCATGGAATGCTCCCTTGATCTAATTTTCTTGAACACATCTTTACTCTTTCCCATTCTGTTGTTTTCCTCTATTTCGTTGCATTGCTCATTTAAGAAGGCCTTCTTCTCTCTTAGCTATTCTCTGGAACTCGGCATTCAGTTGGATATATCTTTCCCTTTCTCCCTTGTCTTTCGCTTCTCTTCTTTCCCCAGCTATTTGTGAGGCCTCCTCATATAACCTTTTTACTTCTTGCATTTCTTTTTCTTTGGGACGGTTTGGTCATTGCCTCCTGCGCAGTGTTACAAACCTCTGTCCATAGTTCTTCAGGCATTCTCTCTACCAGATATAATCCCTTGAATCTATTCATTACCTCCACTGTATAATAATAAGGGCTTTGCTTTAGTTTTCCCCTACTTTCTTCAATTTAAGTGTGAGCTTTGCAATAAGGAGCTGATGACCTGAGCCACAGCAAGCTCCAGGTCTTGTTTTTGCTGGGTATATAGAGCTTCTCCATCTTTGGCTGCAAAGAATATTGAGCATTTGGTGATGTCTGTGTGTAGACTCACCTCCTATGTTGTTGGAAAATGGTGTTTGCTATGACCAGTGCATTCTCTTGACAAAACTCTGTTAGCTTTTGCCCTGCTTCATTTTATTCTCCAAGGCCAAACTTGCCTGTTACTCCAGATATTTCTTGACTTCATACTTTTGCATTCTAGTCCCCTATGATGAAAAAGTCATTTTTGGAGGGTTTAGTTTTAGAAGGACTTGTGCTGCTCCTGCTGCTAAGTCGCTTCAGTCGCATCCGACTCTGTGTGACCCAGACGGCAGCCCACCAGGCTCTGCCAACCCTGGGATTCTCCAGGCAAGAACACTGGAACGGGTTGCCATTTCCTTCTCCAGTGCATGAAAGTGAAAAGTGAAAGTGAAGTCGCTCAATCATGTCTGACTCTTCATGACCCCATGGACTGCAGCCCACCAGGCTCCTCCATCCATGGGATTTTCCAAGCGAGAGTACTGGAGTGGGGTGCCATTGCCTTTTTCAAGAAGGTCTTGTAAGTCTTCATAGAACTGATCAGCTTCAGCTTCTTTGGCATCAGTGATCAGGGCATAGACTTGGATTACTGAGATGTTGAATGTTTTCCATTGGAAACAAATCAAGATCATTCTGTCTTTTTTGAGATTGCTCACAAATTCTACGTTTTGGACTCTTTTGTTGACTATGAAGGCTACTCCATTTCTTCAAACGGATTCTTGAGCACAGTAGTAGATATAAGGGTCACCTGAATTAAATTTGCTCATTCCTGTCCATTTTAGTTCACTGATTTTACGATGTCGGTATTTACCCTTGCCATCTGCTTGACTGTGTCCAATTTACCTTGATTCATGAACCTAACATTCCAGGTTTCTATGCAGTATTTTTCTTTACAGCATCGGACTTTACTTTCACCACCAGACATATCCAGAGCTGAGCATCATTTCTGCTTTGGCCCCAGCCACTTCATTCTTTCTGGAGCTATTAGTAATTTCCCACTGATCTTCCTCAGTAGCATGTTGGACACCTTCTGACCTGGGGGGACTCACCTTCTGTTGTCATACTTCTTGCCTTTTCATACTGTTTTTGGGGTTCTCACGGCATGAAAACTGAAGTAGTTTGCCGTTCCCTTCTCTCGTGGACCACATTTGTCAGAACTCTTCTCTGTAACCTGTCTTAGGTGCCCTTGCACAACATGGCTTATAGCTTTATTGCAGACACAAGTCCCTTCATCACAACAAGGCTGTGATCCATGAAGGGGTTGCCTCCCATATATTCCAGTTTGAGTGTTGGAGAAATTTGCACCCAGGGAAGATCAATAACCAGGTTAAAAGCCCAAAGAAAATCCTTTTCTCTCTATGTGGGAAAAAAGCAATTTAGCAAGATTTCCAAACATCATGGAAAAACACAGGTGCCCTGCTACCTCAGTCAGCAAAGCCTGAGTAGAGAGCCTAAATTTCCACTCCCACTTGGTAATAATAAGACTTTGTATTAAATTTTTTATATCAAGTTATATTATAATGTGATTTTTATTCTAAATGTGTTAAGTCTGTTTCATGATTCAGAGTATAATTATCTCGGCAGTTGTTCCATGTGCACTTAAAAATAAATTTTGCTGTTAGGTGGAATGTTCTGTACGTTATTCAGGTTTTGTTGATTGAGAGTGTTGTTTAGTTCCTCTATAATATTTAATGATTTTATGTTTACTTGTTTTATCAGGTCCTGAAGGGAGTACTAAAGTTGTCAGCCATTATCATGAATTTGTTAATTTCTTTCAATTTTTGGCTCATATATTTGAAGCTCTGCTGTTAGATGCATGTTTTATTGGAGGATTGACATTCTTATCATTGTGTATTGTCCCTCTTTATCCCCAGTATTACTTTTCTTTCTGAAGCTTACCTTGTTTGATTTTAATATAGTTACTCCACTTTTCATTTGCATAATAGTGGCATGATTCATCTTTCTTCATCCTTTTCCTTTTTATTTATATCGATCCCTGGGTTGAGAAGATCACCTAGAGGAGGGAATGGCTACCCACTCCAGTGTTCTGGCCTGGAGAATTCCGTGGACTGTGTAGTCCATGGGGTCGAGAAGAGTCAGACAAGACTGAGCGACTTTCACTTTTACTTAAACTTGGAGTAGATTTGTTGTTGATAGTGTATATTTGAATCTTGTTTTTAAAAATCCAATTTGAAATTAAATTCACATTTAATGTAATTGTTTGTATGGTTGGATTAACGCTTTTCCCCCCTAGCTATTTTCCATTTCTTTTATCTGTTCTTTGTTCCCTTCTCCCTTTTCTGCCCAGAGCATTTTCAGTGTTTCTATTTTATCTCCTCTATTTATACCTCTTTTAAAATTTGTTTTAGTGGTTAAGGTAGGGCTCATCAAATGCATATATAACTAATAGCGTCTTCAAATGATATTATCCTACTTCATTTGTACTGTAAGGAGCTTCAACTGTATATTCTCATTTGCTCTTTCCTATCCTTTGTGCTATTGACATACTTTTTACTTTTTTATATGCTATAAACATACAATGCATTACCATTATTTTTTATTAGAGTAATTGAAAACAAGAAAATGTTAATTTTATCTTCATTTATTCCATTTCACTTATTGTTGCTTTTCTGTAGATCCAACTTTCAGTCTGATATATTATTTTTGCCTGAAGAAATTTAACAGTTATCGTAGAGTAGGTATATTTGCAATAAATTTTCTTAGTTGTGTCTGAAGGTATTTATTTTTCCTTCATTTTTGAAAGTGATATTAAATTATTCATTTGTTTAGTTGTCTGTGTTAGGTCTTTGGTTGCCCCATGTGGGCTCTAGAGTGCACAGGCTCAGTAGCTGTAGCAGGCTTAGCTGCCCACAGCATGTGGGATCTTCGTTCCCCCACCAGAGATTGAACTCCTGTCCCCTGCATTGGAAAATGGATTCTTAAGCACTGGACCATCAGGGAAGGCCCTGAAAGTTACTTTTGCAAGATAAAGAATTTTGGGTGGACAGCAGTTCCACTCATATATATGTATGTATATATATATATATATATATATATATCTGAAAAAACAAAAACACTAATTTGAAAAGATACACACACACACAGACATACACACAGGAATACTACTAAGCCATGAAAATGAATGAAAGTTTGCCATTTGTCCAACATGGATGGACTTGGAAAGCTTTATGCCAAGTGAAATAAGTCAGACAAAGATGAATACTGTGTGATATTACTTATATGTGGAGTAAACTATTGAATATAACAAAGAGAAGCAGTCTCAACAGATATCAATAATAAGGTAGTGGTTACCAGTGAGGAGAGAGGAGTGAGAGGGAGGCGCAATATAGGTAGGAGATTTAAAAAAAAATGTATTAATAGATTATATGAAATCATGTGTGTGAAAGTTGTGAAAATTTAAAGCACTAAATAATTTAAAAATCTTTCATTCTATTAAAAAAAATTAAAGTGAATCTGCCTCAAAAAGAGGGAAGCTTATTACTATGAAGAGTATTTGCTGAATCAGTAAATGAATTCGATATTTAAAAAAAGAATTCTGGGTTGACAATTTGTCTTTCAACATTTAAACGACATTGTCCTCTAGCTTAGAAGTTTTCTGATAAGAAGTTTGCTGCAATTATTGTCTTCATTCCTCTGTATATAATGCTCCTTTTCAAAAATTTCTCATTGTCTTTGTTCTTAGCACTTTGAATATGATAGATCTATATATTTTTTAAAATGTATCATGCTTACTCTTTTCTGGGCTTCTTCGATTTATTGCTTCATAACTGTCATTAATTTAGAAAACTTTTGTCCTTTATTTCTTCAAGTATGTTCTTTGGGCCCTTTGTTTTCTTTTTTGTCCTTTGGCATATTGTTCAATGGCTCTTGATGTTCTGTTAAAATTTTTTTTCATTCCTGTTTTATTTTTTGGTTAGATTTCAGTTTGAGTAATTGCTGTTGACTTTTCTTCATGTCTGTTTGTTCTTTCAAATGTCAAGTCTGTTGATGAGCAGTTGAAGGCATTCTTTATCTCTGTTACTATTTTATTTATTTCTAGTGTGCCTCTGATGAAATTACCCCTTTGATCTTGGATGTCTTCTACCATTTAAATTAGAAACTTTAATCTATTAATCAAAATTATTTTAAATTCTCTGCCAAATAGTTTCAGTGTCGGGGAGAAGATAGATTTTGCACAGGATTTTAAACCATGCTCAGAGTTGCTTATCACTGTGTAAGTTTATAGAGAACCATTGCAGACCAGAAAGTTAGCCAGCTTGTTGGGAATAAAGTTGCCATATTAAAAGAGAAGAAATGTCTGGCACTCTTTAGAATTTTATTCTCACCAGAATACTTAAATGTGGTAAACTTAGTTCCATAGCTCTAAATTCACAATCTTCATCACAAAGGCTTTATCTCTCCTTTAGCTCATAGCAAGTGTTCTGAACTTAAATTTAAGTATAATTTTGAGAAGAGTGTATTACGGGTTCTTTTTGACCTAATTTATTAAGAATGTTTCTTTTTATCTGTCATAATCTTCTGTCACTAATTTCCGCAGGCAGTATGTCTCTGAAAAATGCTCCAAAGTCTTCAGCACATGGCCAGACGACTAACATCAATATTTTTTCAAAATACAGTGGTGATTTTAGTTTCTGAAATAGCTGCAAAAATCATGTGGGTGGCTTTGAGGCGTAAACACACACACACAAATAATGTGATAGTTCTTTTAAAAAAATGCTTGGAATATTTTTGCTCATCTTGATATTGGGGTGTATGTTCTTACCAGGGGCTTTTTTGACATGTGAATAATGTAAAATTTACTTCACAAGCTATTCACCCGTCTGCCTAGGCCTCCCCCATTTATTCACTCATCCATTCCTTTATTCCACAAACATCTCCTAAGTGCCTATCTGCCAGATACTTCATGAATAATACAGAGATGCTTCTTGCAGTCAGTTTATCATTTACAGGAGGCGATAAGATGTAATAATAAGGAGCAGTAATACACAATAAAGGGTGATGTTGTTACTGCTTCCTAGAAACAGAGACTGTGAGGAATACCTATAAGCCCTTTCAATTGCTAACTAATTTCCTGCCTGCATTCTCACCTGTGTTCAGTTGCATACCTCAGACTCAATAAGAATGAGACTGCGGGTGTTCCTTTCATGTACTCTGGGGTTAAAAATCTCTCCCTGATGTACATGCACAATCCCAATAATATTTATGAGAGTTACTAGTGCCAGCAGGAGGCTGTGCCCCTGAAGCTGTTGGAAGGCATTTGAACAACTTTTCGGGGAAGATTAACGGTTACAGGAGAGAGAAAAAAAATCTTGGTCTGTCAGCTGGAAGTTAACGCAAAGGGATATAACAGAAATAAACCAGCAAGGATATTTCACAAGAGAGGTGTGTTTGAGGAGTTTATGTTGAAACTGAAGCTTTGATGAATTACATGTATAATGCTACTGACAGGAAGGTGTCAAAGCTGGTGAATAACAACAGAGAAAATAATGAAGGTTACTATTCCAGAATGCCAACAGTCTGTTGGTCCCAGAGCATAGTAAGCAAATGGCATTTCTGTGGGTTAAATTCATTTGCCAAGACAGACTTAGAAAGAAAGCTGGCAGCAGTGGAACTGTGCTGTGTCAAAGGAGATGGAGATTATTCTTCCAGTAATGACTCAGGCTTCCAAACTTCCAGTGAGTAAAGGACCTGGAATTAAGCAGAGTTGCTTGCACTTTGTCTTTTTGGTCTTCCCCTGTCTTCTCTGCACTGAGAATCTAAATAGAAAAATGCAGTGAAGAATGAAGTTTGTAGGGCCCTGGTTCAGGAATTTTAATTATTTCCCAAATATACGTTGTATTTTGATCGTTGCTCAGAAACACTGTTGAGACAAATGTCATTATCGTTTGCTTTGGAAATTAATTTTATTTCCTCATTTATTCTTGGCTGCTCTGGATCTTCACTGCTACGTGGGCTTTCTCTAGTTATGGTGAGCAGGAGCTAGGCTCTAGCTGCATTGCAGTGGCTTCTCTTATTGTGGAGCACGGGCTCTAGGACGCTTGGCTCAGTAGTTGTGGGTCCTCGGCTCTAGAGCAGGCTCAGTAGTTGTGGCATTCAGTCTTAGTTGCTCTGGAGCATGCTCTGATCCTCCTGGATCAGGGATTGAACCCACGTCTTCTGTTCTGCCTTGGCAGGAGGACTCTTCACCACTGAGCCACTAAGGAAGTCTAGGCTATTACCTCTTCTTATTGTAACTAAGATGCTTATGCCTTCTTTGCCATAAGGTTCCTTCTGTAAACTTTGATTCAGCAAGTGGATGCTATTTCCAGGATCCTTCCTTCCCTCACTCATGTTGGCGGTCTGGAATCACAGACATTCTGCTATATCCCACATTCTGGAAAGCTGCAGGGAAGAACCAGGCTGGATGTCACCATCTTTGTGAGTAAAGCAGAGTTCTCTATTACTTGCCTTGCTATCAATATACCTATAGTAGAAAGCCATCACCTGAGACAGAATCTGTAGCTAAAGGTCCCCATCCTTCCAGAACAATCTGTCCTACTGTCCTGCAGGGAAGGCAGTGTCAGTATGGGTCCGAGCAGGCAGTTACCCTCCTTCTCAGAGATGGTGTGGTAACTGTGGTTTTGACACTTTTTTCCCCACTTATGTTTTATTTTCTTCATTCATCAGAGAAAAAAGTCGTTGGCGAAGAACACATTTTAATATGTACATGAATACATTTGCATTATATAAAAATATCTATTTCTACAGGCTATAAATCTATGTTTTTACTTGCATTTCATGAATCTAATTGAGGTTAATACATTTAAGAATGAGGATAAAAAATATTGGGTAGGCTTTGAATATTATGTACTACTGGAAACTGCAAATAAGGGCAGAATTAAAATTTTTCAGGTTTGAATTTGTGCAAAGCAAGGTCTGAGTGATGGTGTTTCCCTGGATATTTCAACAAGAAGTTGCTGTGACATAAGAAGACTAGGAATTGTTTTGTAAGCATGATGTGTAAACAACTATAACAGCAACAACAATAATTATTTTGTACTACCACTAATAATATTGTGCTATATGTTAAGATTTCTGAACATGTATTATCTCGCTTAATTTTCACAGCTCTTAAGATTAAGTATCATTTTGGTAATATACATTTTATAGGCTTTAAAAAAAAGTTAAGTGAGTTGCCAAAGTCACACAATATTGAAACTTAAAGCAAAGACATCACCGAGTCTCATAAAATATCCCATAACATCTACATTTTGAGATTTGTTGCTTGAACAGTTGCCCAGGGCAGGATTATTCACACATGAGTACTTCCAGATGCTGGAGGAATTGCAGAGGATGCCTGGCATGCATTGCTTTGGGTTAAGTAGGTTCTTTTTCTTTGCTCAAAAGTTCATTTATACCCTGAGGTTTATATCTTTACAACGGAGGGCATATTAACAGGACAGCTAAAATCCTGACAGTAAAATTGATGGTAAATATTAGGTCGAAGGATGATAATAGGATAAATTAACTGCAAAATGCGAGAACAAGAAAGCTTAATTTTGCATTTTGGCAATGTTTTAAATCCCTTTCCATTCAATTTTAGTTCTGCTTTGTTTTCTTTGAACATTTTTGGCTGCATTTGCTGCCCTATCCTTGAGAGGCTTACTGATTGTAGCTTCACACCTTTCCTTAATTTACAGTAAAAGTTTGTAGTTAAATTCTTGAGGCACACTGAAATTTTAGATATTAATATGCCTGCATTATTTTCAAGTTAAGTTTGCTTTTTCCTGGTTTTAGATGATTTACAAAAATCGTAGCATCATTTACTAAAAAAATGTTCAGCAAGTTCTCGTAACTCACTTTAAAAGTTGCTTCTGAAAAGCAGAAAGTCCTTACTGGATCGTATTTGAATTTGCCATCCATACCCTCATCACAAGGTTTGGATCTAGCCTAGGGTTGTTAAGATGCTTTTCCTTGACTGGCACAAAGTGTTGATTAAAGTTCTGTTTGGCTTATACTCAGTGGTTAGCCAACTTTTGCAAGCAATATTCCTAGGAATACTGTCCTCTGTATGACATTTAAAATATCGTGTACCAGAAATGATATCTATGATATCTGGGCTGGGGCTTAGTCACTCAGTCATGTTCAACTCTTTGTGACCCTAAGGACTGTTTCCTGCCAGCTTCTCTGTCTATGGGATTCTCCAGGCAAGTGGGTTGCCATTTCCTTCTCCGATAATACCTAGAGGGTATTTTAAAAAAAGATCAGGTATTCCTACCTGAATGACGCAACTACTTGCTTTAACTCAGGGGTTTCCCCCCTCAGGAAATTACCTCATCTTTTCTTAGCCAGAACTCATTTTACTTAATTATTTTAACATAATACATTATATTTATTAGCTTGTTTGTTCATCAGTTCTTGCACTTATTTGTCATTTTATTTCTTCCAATCCTCATTTCTTGAAGCCATACCCAGGATCTGACCCAAAGTAGGTGTACAATAAATATAATAAATATTAACTGAATAATAGAAGTATTTTTCCCAACTTTATTAAAGAATAATTATAATTGCATATATTTAAGTGTGCAAAAATGATTTTACATACACATATGTATAATACTTTTATGCACGTCTACAATACCCTGTGGGATGATTACCAAGATCAAAATAATTCATACATCCATCACCTTACATAGTTAAGTTTTTTGGGGTGTATGGTGAGAACGTTGAAGATCACTCACTTCAGGTCCATGATATTGTATTATAACTGCAATCACCAAAGTTTGTACTTCTTGACCTTGTTTGTGTTGTTCAGTCGCTCAGTCATGTCCAACTCTTTGCAACCCCATTAACTGTAACACACACCATACTTCCCCGTCCTTCACTATCTGCTGGAGTTTGCTCAAACTCATGTCCATTGAGTCAATGAATCAATCCAACCATTTCATCCTTTGTTGTCCCGTTCTCCTCCTGCCTTCAGTCTTTCCCAGCAACAGGGTCTTTTCCAGTGAGTAGGCTCTTCTCATCAGGTGGCCAAGATATTGGAGCTGCAGCTTCAGCATCAGTTTTTGCAATGAATATTCAGGGTGGATTTCATTTAGGATTGGCTGGTTTGATCTCCTTGCTGTCAAAGGGACTTCTCTACCACCACAGTTTGAAAGCATCAATTTTTTGGTGTTCAGCCTTCTTTGACCTAGATCTTATTTCTTTCTCTCCCTACCTATTGGCAATCACCATTCTATTCCGTTTCTATGAAATTGACTTTCATTTTTTTTAGGTTCCACATAGAAATGATACCATATGTTATTTGTTTTTCTCTCTGGCTTATATCACTTAGCAGAATGTCCTTCAGTTTATCCATGTTGTAGCACATGGTGGAATTTCCTTTTTTCTGTGGCTGAATAATATTCTATTGTATGTATGTATGTATGTGTGTGTGTGTGTGTGTGTGTGTGTGTGTGTATACAATTTTTTGTTATATTCACTAGTTTTAATTTTTCAGATTCCACATATGAGTGATAATATTTAGTATCTGTCTTTCTCTGTGTCTCACTTACCTCACTAAGCATAATATCCTCCAGGTCCATGCATGTTATTCCAAATGGCAAAATTTCATTTGTTTCATGACTGAGTACCATTCCATTGTGTGTATATACCACATCATTTTATTCATTTATTTTTTGATGAACACTTAGGTTTCCTTCATGTTTTAGCTATTGTAAATAATGCTGCTATGAACACTGGGGTGCATGTATCTTTTCAAATTAGTGTTTTTGTTTTCTTCTGATATATGCCCAGAAATAAAATTGCTGGATCATATGGTAGTTCTAGTTTTAGTTTTCTGAGGACCCTCCATACTGTTTTCCACAAAGACTGCACCAATTTATATTCCTACCAGCAGTGTGCAAGGGTTCCCTTTTCTCCACATCCTTACTGATGATGCTTGTTATTTCTGGTCTTTGGATGGTAGCCATTCTGACAGGTTTGAAGTGATAACTCATTATGGTTTTGATTTGTGTTTCTATAGTGATTAGCAATGTTGAGCATCTTTTCCTATGCCCATTGGCCATCTGTATGTCTTTTTTGGAAAATGTCTATTCAGGCCTTCTACTCACTTTTTAATCAGGTTGTCTGTCTTTTGATATTAAGCTGTATGAGCTGTTTATATATATTGGATATTAACTCCTTATAAGTCATATCATTTGCAAATATTTTCTTCCATTTAGTAGGTCAATTTTTTGTTCTGTTTTGTCAGTGGTTTCCTTTCCTGTGCAAAAGATCCCACCTGTTTATTTTTGCTTTTGTTTCTTTTGTTTTCGTAGATAGATTTAAAAAAATTCCTGTGATTTATGTCAAAGAGTATGCTGCCTATTTTTTAATGTAGGAGTTTCATGGTTTCTGTCCCTTAATCCATTTTGAGTTTATTTTGTATATGGTGTGAGAAATTATTCTAATTTCATTCTTTTACACGTAGCTGTCCAGTTTTCCAAGCACCACTGGTTGAAGAGATATTGTCTTCTCTCTCCATTGTATATTCTTGCCTCCTTTGTCTTAGATTAATTGATGATGAGTGTGTGGATTTATTTCTGGGCTCTGCATTCTGTTGCATTGATCTATGTGTCTGTTTTTGTGCTATATCACATTATTTTGATTAATGTTGCTTTGTAGTATAATTGGGGAGCATGGTTCTTCCAGCTCTGTTCTTTCTCAAGATCTTTTTTTAAAAGATTTATTTATTTAAAAGATTTATTTATTTATTTATTTAAAAGATTTATTTATTTTTTGGCTGTGCTGGATCTTTGTTGCTGCACTCAGGCTTTCTCTAGTTGTGGCAAGCAAGAGTTAGTCTCTAGTTGCAGCAGTTGTGCTTCTCACTGTGGTGGCTTCTCTTGTTACAGCTTGTAGGCTCTAGAGAGCAGGCTCAGTAGTTGTGGTGCATGGGCTTAGTTGCCCTGTGGCATGTGGCATCTTTGTGGACCAGAAGTCAAACTGGTGTTCCTTGTGTAGCAAGGTGGATTCTTAACCACTGGATCACCAGGGAAACCCTCAAGATTGTTTTGGCTATTCAGGATCTATTCTGTTTCTATAACATGTTTTAAAGTATTCGTTCTAGTTCTGTAAAACAATGTCCTGGGTATTTTGATAGGGATTGCATAGAATCTGTAGGTTGTTGGAGGTGATATGGTCATTTAACACAGTATATATTTCCATTTGTTTGTGTCATCTTTAATCTCTTTCATCTGTCTTACAGTTTTCTGGGAAAACCTTTGTATGTTTATTGCCAGGTATATATATTTTTTGAAGTGGTGGTAAATGGGATTGTTTCTATAATTTCTTTTTCTGATTTTTGTTTTCTTCAATTTTGGCTGTGCTGGGTCTTAATTATAGTGTGTGGGCTCCAGAGTGTGCAGGCCCAGTAGTTGCATAGCATATCGTTTAGCCTTCACTTATTTGTGAGCTTGTTTTCAGGTTTTGTCCTTGTAGTTGGTTTCTAGTCTTATAGTATTGTGGTTGGAAAAGATGGTTGATTTGATATCTGTGCTGTGTGCTTAGTCACTCAGTTGTGTCTGACTCTTTGTTACCCCTTGGACTTTAGTCTGCGAGACTCCCCTGTCTGTGAGGATTCTCCAGACAAGAATACTGCAGTGGGTTGCCATGCCCTCCTCCAGGGGGTCAGTTTACTTAAAGTTATCAGGGCTTGTTTTGTGTCCTAGCATGTGATCTCACCTGAAGAATATTGCACATGCACTTGAAAAGAATGGGTATTCTGCTGTTTTTGAATGGGTGTGTATGTGCATATATGTATAATATGTGTATATTATATATATATTATAATTAATTAATTAGGTTCTAAAAAATATTTACTTATTTATTTATTTTTGGCAACACTGGTCCTTTGTTGTTGTGTGGGGTTTCCTTTAGTTGCAGAGAGTGGGGACTATTCTGCTGCAGTGTGTGAGCTTCTCATTGCTGTGGCTTCTCTTGTTACAGAGAATGGGCTCTAGACATGCATGCAGGCTTCAGTAGTTTCTGCACATGGGCTCAGTAGTTGCAGCTTATGGGCTCCAGAGCACAGGTTCAATAGTTGTGGCACATGGGCTTAGTTGCCCCACAACGTGTGGGATTTTCCCAGACCAGGCACAAATCCGGTGTCCCCTGCACTGCAGGGTGGATTTTTAACCACCAGACCACCTGAAAAGACCTGTATATCTATTTAATGATTGAATAATATTTCTGTGTTTCTTTGTGTGAATATGTGATATGTATTTATTACATTTTCTTTTTCCATTCATCCATTGAAGGACATTTAGATTATTTCCATGTTTTGGCTGTTATGACTAATACTGCAATAAAGGGAGTACAAATATCTCTTCAAGATATTATATTTACTGATAGGTATTTTTAATAAAGTCAGTGTTGGCAAGAATGTGAGAAGATGGTGGGAATATATATAAGCATGGCTTTATGGAGGGAAACTGACAATATGTGAGAAAGTCCTTAACAGTTTCCTTGAAAATTGTAAGGATTTATCCTATGAAAATCATCAGATATTTGATCAAAGATTTGTGATCTTTGGCACAAGACATTCATCATATTATTTATAGCAGTTAAAAGTTAAAAGCAACTGAAACATCTGAAATAGGATAACATGCAATTATTAAAGTGATTTTTTGAAGATATTTAATAAAATATCAATGATATTATTAAAATTAAAACTATATAATTGGATAATTTTGAATTTGTAGAAAAATTATATATACACATGTATATTGTTTGAAGAAAGTTGAGAACAAATGTAGTGGAATGTTTAAGGAGGTTATCTCTGGGTGGAAATAGTAGGTATAATTTTAATGTTTATTTTTAGTATGCTCACTATTCCCTCCAAAAGTGTTTGCAATGAGTATGTAATATTTCATGATTACTTAAATGTGTTATATTAAAAAATAGCTTTGTAAGAATAATAACTAATGTTACTTTGTAGAAAATATTTCTTCCAGGCCCAATGAACTTTGAATAATGGTGTGTATAATTTAGAAAGCAAAGATGAGGTTTTTAAATTGCTTTGAATTATTTTTTGGTCACTCAACAATAGAACATCAAACAGAACAAATGTGTCTCAGAAGCCATAATAAAGTCCATATATCTTTCTTGTTGTCTTGTTCAGCAGTGTAAGATAATTATATTTATGATTACAAGCAATTGTTTCATTAAAATATCAGCCAGCCTTATATTCTTTAATAAATCAAAATCTTCAACATGAAGAGATGTTGGTTTAATTAAGTTATGCATCATACAGACATTGATCCCTCAGGGGCTGAACATCTGTCTATACCAGGTTCTGGTAGCTTTGTGAAGAGCAGGTTTGTTTGAAGCAATATGTGATTCATTTAAGGAAATATGATGCTTTTTTACATAGCCTCATGGACTATATGAATGACATTTCAATACTGTTGATACATAACCTGTTGGAGCACCCCTGAATGCTCCAGAATTTCATTGTTGAAATGGACAACAAAGTTAAGCTCATGAAGACACGTTTAAAAAGAAGAAAAACATGTAACCAAAAATGGCTATAAATGAATTAGAAACATCTTGAGATTCTCAATGGAAAAAGACATCCCTTTAATTTTGGTTACGATATTAAAGGATAGAGAGATGTATAATTGTATGAATAAACATATACTCTTAAAGGTTAGCATTTTTTAAATTTACATTAAGTTCACTGTTTTACATGAAGATATAATTGATTTCATTTTATGATAAAAAATGGTAATTGTCTGGCATTAATCATTAGAATCTTATTTCTTCATTTAAAAAATAATTTTATTTATTATTTTTGGTTGTGCTGGGTCTTCATTGCTGCATGGGCTTTTCTCTAGTTTTGATGCATGGGCTTCTCATTACAGTGGATTCTTTTGTTGCAGAGCACCAGCTCTAGAGCACATGGGATTCAGTAGTTGCGACTCCAGGGCTTTAGAACACAGGCTCAATAAATTATGGCCAATGGGGTTAGCTGCTCCACAGCATGTGGGATTTTCTCAGATAGGTGATTGAACCCATGTCTCCTGCATTGACAGGTGGATTCTTTACCACTGAGCCAAAGGGAAGCCCTGTTTCTTCATCTTGCAGGGGAGTAAATGGAGCCTTAGAAATGTTGATTAACTTGGAAGTCATGCATCTCCTAAGGCAAGGTTTGAATTCAGCTTGGTCTGCAAGGCTTACCCTAGAAACTCGACTACCCTTTGAGGGAACTTGACTCTTCTAAGGACACAGAATTGGCTCTTTAACTGCCCAAAGACATCTACTTCGCGGAACAGGAGCTCAAGGCAGAGGTCACCCAAGGCAAGTCCCTGGGTGGGTAAAGCAGTGATGTTAACCTCAATTATGCCATTCTGAGAAATGTTCTAGGGAAAAGTTGGGTCAGACTTTCTGGTTTAATTGAGTCAATAGAGTCAACTATAATAGGGACAGAGGGTAGCTCTATTCATTTCCGTGTTTGGAGCCTGGCCTCCCAATGAGGGTCTTTCCACTCATGAAGGCAGAACTTGCCAGATCATTAAAGCTTCAGCTGGGAAGGAATTATCCAGTATTTTTGAATTAACTATGTCTCTTGGGTCAGTGGTGCTGAACTATTTGGACTTAGATTTCATGTATTATAGACACAGAGTTTTCCTGGCAACACTTGAAAACATATTAAGAGTGCCAATTCTCTGTTCACCTGTTCACTTGTAGGTATGACAGACATGCTGTAATCCTGTGGCCTGAGAGGGGAAACTATGTACACAGTATTTCTACTAATAATTACCCCTTTGCTTACCTTCTGCTATTTTTCTGCTAACCTTGCTTGTTGGGGATTATCTGCTGGCTTTCTGCCCTACTGCCTTTCCATGCCAGGTGCTGTGTGTGCATGGGGATCTACTCCTGCTGCAGTGGGAGACCCAGATGCATCTCTGCCAAGGCTATATGAAGAGGTCCAGGGACATGCACATTGAGAAGCAAGCCAGTCAGGGGTCCTTCATGCAGCACAGATAAATACCCAGGTTAGAGCCTGGGGTTTGCGTTTATCTCACTTAAGTGTTAAAAATCCAATGAAAAGAGGTGTTGGAACACCTTCCTCTCCCTTCTCACCAGTAGTGCATGACCCATGCTAATTGAAAATTATCACTTTGGGTGACATCAGGAGGTTTTCTCCTTAATTTGTGAAACTCAGGTTTCCAGAAATTGTGCTTTTTTGTTATTGTTGTTTGTTTTTGTTTTTTTGTGGTCAGTTGTTTAGAAACAGCTGAGTGAATCAAACCTGCATTGTTTCTTCTTTATGAAAAAGTTTAGCTTGGCCATGACCAATGTGAGTATGAACGCAGTAGTCCAAATGAAAATTAACTCCTATTTTATCTTGAAAGAGCTCCAACATGTAGGTTCTACCATATTATGTGATTCCCATTGCTTTGAGACATCAAACATTAATGGTTCATTTGTGGATTGTTGCTTGGTTGATAGGAAACTATCTTGGAGGCATTTTTTAAAATAACACATTCAGGGGAAAAATTTGGCTGTTTTACTTTGTCTACTAATAAGAAAAGGATGATAGATTAAACAAGAGTTTCTTTCCCAGGGTAACCATTAAATATTTATGTAGGACACAGCAAATAAGCATAATAAGAATGAGTTTCAGCAAGTTAACAGCACAATTTATCTTTAAAGCGCTTTATAAGAACAAGCTAATTAATCCTCCCACCCTCTGTATGATAAAGTGAAAATATTGTTACCCTCCCTTTCTTTGGTTGTTCATCAACCTAGTTTTGTTTGAATAACTTTTAGATTGAATGTATTTTGGATCCTACTTGATGTCTTCTTTAATGATAGATCTATTGTTGTACCCTGGGAGACCCATCTGATGATGTGACGCTCTCAGAGAAGAGATTAAGTCAAACTGAGCTGACCAATCACTGCTCCAGAACTCACTTATGACTTTCTGAAGTTGAAAATAAACTGGAGCTTCTCAGAGGACCATGGGTCCAGATGAGTAAACAGATTCCTACCATACATTTCTCACTGACAGGAAAAGGTAAAAAGTTAGATTTTACCCATACGTGTCTGTCATGAAAGTGAAAGTCACTCAGTTGTGTCCGACTCTTTGTGACCCCATGGACTGTACAGTCCCTGGAATTCTCCAGGCCAGAATACTGGAGGGGAAATACCTTTCTCTTCTCCAGGAGATCTTCCCAACCCAGGGATCCAGATTGCACTAAACTAGTGACCATCATTTGGCTGATTGTGCAGGGTGGTTTGATATATGTATATATTTAAAATGAATAAGGGTGGTTGACAACCTACTCCAGCTTTCTTGCCTGGAGAATTCCATGGACAGAGGAGCCTGGCAGGCTACAGTTCATGGGGTCACAAAAGTATCAGCCATGACTTAGCGACTAAACAACAAGGCTTAGTTAACAATGGTGATTGCAGCCATGAAATTAAAAGATGCTTTCTCCCTGGAAGAAAAGCTATGACAAACCTAGACAGTGTATTAAAAAGCAGAGATATCACTCTGCCAACAAAAGTCTGTAGAGTCAAAGCTGTGGCTTTTCCAGGAGTCATGTGTGGATGTAAGGATCTGAGAGTTGGACCATAAAGAAAGCTGAGTGCTGAAGAATTGATTTTTTTGAATTGCGGTGCTGGAGAAGACACTTCAGAGTCCTTTGGACAGCAAGGAGATCAAACCAGTCAATCCTATAGGAAATCAACCCTGAATATTCATTGGAAGGACTGATGCTGAAGCTCCAATACTCTGGCCACCTAATGTGAAGAGCCAATTCATTGGAAAAGACCCTGATGCTGGGAAAGATTGAGAGCAGAACGAGAAGGGGATGACAGAGAATGAGATGGTTGGATGACATCATTGACTCAATGGACATGAGTTTGAGCAAACTCAGGGAGATAGTGAAGCACAGGGAAGCCTTGATTTCTGCAGTCCACAGGGTTACAAGGGCTTCACAGGTGGTGCTAGTGGTAAGGCACCCACTGGCTAATGCAGGAGATGTAGGAGGTGTGGGTTTAATCTCTGGGCTGGGAAGATCCTCTGGAGGAAGGAATGGCAACCCACTCCCATATTTTTGCCTAGAGAATCCCATGGACAGAGAAGCCTGGGGGCTACAATCCATAGCGTCACAAAGGGTCTGACACAACTGAAGTGACTTAGCATGCATGCACACATAGGGTCACAAAGAGTTGGACATGATTTAGCAACTGTACAACAACAACCTCACATAATTACATTTCCTTCCTGTGATGAGAACTTTTAAGACTTACTCTCTTAACAACTTTCAAATGTGCAGCTATTGTTACAATAGTTAGCATGCTGTACATTATGTCTCCAGGGAGGTTTGTACCTTTTGACTACCCTCATTCATATCTTTCCCAACCCCTGGCCTTGGCAGCCATGGTAACCATTAACCTCTTCTCTATTTCTGTGATTCATTTTTTTTTTTAAAGACTTAACATGTAGGTGATATCATGTACTATTTATCTGCCTGACTTATTTCACTTAGTATAATGACCTTAAAGTCTATCCATATTTGCAACAGCAGAATTTCATTTCTTGTAATGGCTGCATAATATTTCTCTCTGTGTGTGTATCACATTTTCTTTATCCATTCATCTGTCAGTGGACATTTTGGTTGTTCCCATGTCTTGACTATTGTAAATAATTCTGCAATGAATGTGAGTGCAGATATCTCTTTGAGATCTTGTTTTCATTTCTTTTGGATATATGTCCAGAAGTGGAATTGCTGGATTATCCGACTCTTTGCGACCTCATGAACCGCAGCATGCCAGGCCTCCCTGTCCATCACGAATTCCTGGAGTTTACCCCAACTCATGTCTATTGAGTCGGTGATGCCATCTAACCATTTCATCCTCTGTATTCACCTTCTCCTCCTGCCTTAAATCTTTTCCAGCATCAGAATCTTTTCAAATGAGTCAGCTCTTTGCATCAGGTGGCCAAAATACTGGAGTTTCAGCTACAACATCAGTCCTTCCAATGAACACCCAGGATTGATCTTTAGGATGGAGTGGTTGGATCTCTTTGCAGTCCAAGGGACTCTCAAGAGTCTTCTCCAACACCACAGTTCAAAAGCATCAATTCTTCAGCACTCAGCTTTCTTTATAGTCCAACTCTCATATCCAAACATGACCACTGGAAAAACCATAGCCTTGACTAGACAGATCTTTGTTGACAAAGTAATGTCTCTGCTTTTTACTATGCTGTCTAGATTGGTCATAACTTTCCTTCTAACTGCGTACCTAATACATTGGCCTAGTCCATTTTTACTTCTTGTATTTGTTTGTTAACTAGGGCCAATGGGGAAGTTTAAGAAAAAGTAGGGTGGGAACCTGAGCTCAGGTGTAGCTCACTGAGAAGCAGCCACAAATCAGTTCTGGTTGGAAGCCAACATCTTCATGGAATTTTCCGAAGTGCGTCATCAGTTTTTGTATTAAGAAAGCAATGCACAAACCAGTAGTATGAGTATGACTTAACTTATTTTTGAAATGCTGACTTGGTACTGTCAGAGAAGACTCTATCTGTACTGCAAGAATGAGTTTTTCCTAAAAATTATTTATCATGTGAATTCAGTGTTAAGGTTCTGGTTCTTTGCTGTTAGACTACTGCTTGTTAACTGTGAACATGTAGATGAAATCCTTCTAAGGCATTATGAGAACAATGCAAAATTCATTGTGAGTAGTACCTGCACTACTCACCTGGGGATTAAATAAGAAATGTGTTCAGTGCCTGATATGTAGCAAGGTCTCTGGAAGTGTTAATTGTTATTTTCAGATTCAGACTAAAACAGTTTAAAGTTTTATTTATCTTTGCAATCCCATGTGATTCTTCCCACACATAATTTAAGCAGTATTTTTTAAAATATTATTTGGTATTTTCTCCATACATCTTGCAGTAGGTAGCCAAAGGGAATTTGCTATATGTCTCAGGGAACTCAAACAGTGGCTCTGTATCAACCTAGAGGAGTGAGATGGGGAGGGAGGTAGGAAAGTGGTTCAAGAGGGAGGGGAGCATATATATGCCTATGGATGATTCATGTTGATGTTTGACAGAAAACAACAAAATTCTGTAAAGCAATTATCCTTCAATTAAAAAAGAAATTAAGAAAAAAAGAAAAAAATCATTCGGTTGTATTCTGTCTTAGTTGTGGGACGTGGGTTCTTTGTTGCATCATGTGGGATCTTCCACTGTGGTGCGTGGACTCTCTGATTGTGGCTCGAGGGCTTAGTAGTTGTGGTGTGTTGGTTTAGTTGCTCTGTAGCATGTGGAATCTTAGTTCCCAGAAGGCGGATTCTTAACCACTGGTTGTTGTTGTTTATAGTCGCTCAGTCGTGTCCGACTCTTTGCAACCCCATGGACTGCAGCACACCAGGCTTGTCTGTCCTCCACTTTTTCCTAGAATTTGCTTAAGTTCATGTCCATTGAGTTGGTGTTGCTATCTAACCATCTCACACTCTGCTGCTCTCTTCTCCTTTTGCTCTCAATCTCTACTAGCATCAGGGTCTTTTCCAGTGAGTCCGCTCGTTGCATCAGGTGGCTAAAGTATTGGAGCGTCAGCTTCAGCAACTGCTGAGGCACCAGGGAAGTCCCTAGGTGGTGTTTTTTGGCCCTGCACCTATCTGCCTGGAGAAGTACCCAAATGGATGTGAAGTAAATCACTGGGCTTCCTGTCAACATCTAAACCAAGGCATTCCTGCTGCAGAACTTCCAGAGCAGTGCTTTTATTTATTTATTTTCTTTACTTTATTGTGTTGGTTTTGCCATACATTGACATGAAACCGCCATGGGTTTACATATGCTCCCCCTCCAGAACCCCCCTCCCTCCTCCCTCCCGATTCCCTCCCCCTGGAAAATCTCGGTGCACCAGCCCCGAGCATCAGCCCTGGGCTGGCGATTGATTTCACATATGATAATTAACATGTTTCAATGCCATTCTCCCATATCATCCCACCCTTGCCCTCTTCCACAGAGTCCACGAGTCTGTTCTATACATCTGCGTTCCTTTTGCTGTCTCGCATGCAGGGTTCTCGTTACCATCTTTCTAAATTCCATATATATGCGTTAGTATACTGTATTTTTGTTTTTCCTTCTGGCTTACTTCACTCTGGATAATAGGCTCCAGTTCCGTACACCTGAGTAGAACTGATTCAAATGAATTGTTTTTTAATGCTGAGTAATAGTCCATTGTGTATATGTACCACAGCTTTCTTATCCATTCGTCAGTTCATGGCCATCTAGGTTGCTTCCATGTCCTGGCTATTGTAAACAATGCGGCAATGAACATTGGGGTACACGTGTCTCTTTCAATTCTGGTTTCCTCAGTGTGTATGCCCACCAGTGGGATTGCTGGTGGACCACAGCTTTCTTATCCATTCATCTGCTTATGGACATCTAGGTTGCGTCCATGTCCTGGCTATTATAAACATTGCTGTGATGAACAATGGGGTACACGTGGCTCTTTCAATTCTGGTTTCCTCGGTGTATATGCCCAGCAGTGGGATTGCTGGGTCATATGGCAGTTCTATTTGCAGTTTTTTAAGGAATCTCCACACTGTTCTCCATAGTGGCTGTACTAGTTTGCATTCCCACCAACAGTGTAAGAGGGTTCCCTTTTCTCCACATCCTCTCCAGCATTTATTGCTTGTAGACTTTTGGATGGCAGCCATTCTGACTGGTGTAAAGTGGTACCTCATTGTGGCTTTGATTTGCATTTCTCTGATAATGAGTGATGTTGAGCATCTTTTCATGTGTTTGTTAGCCATTTTTATGTCTTCTTTGGAGAAATGTCTGTTTAGTTCTTTGGCCCACTTTTTGATTGGGTCATTTATTTTTCTAGCATGGAGCTGCAGGAGTTGCTTGTATATTTTTGAGATTAATTGTTTGTCTGTTGCTTCATTGGCTATTATTTTCTCCCATTCTGAAGGCTGTCTTTTCACCTTGCTTATAGTTTCCTTTGTTCTGCAGAAGCTTTTAATTTTAATTATGTCCCATTTGTTTATTCATGCTTTTATTTCCAATATTCTGGGAGGTGGGTCATAGAGGATCCTGCTTTGGTTTATGTTGGAGAGTGTTTTGCCTATGTTATCCTCTAGGAGTTTTATAGTTTCTGGTCTTATGATTAGATCTTTGATCCGTTTTGAGTTTATTTTTGTGTATGGTGTTAGAATGTGTTCTAGTTTCATTCTTTTACACGTGGCTGTCCAGTTTTCCCAGCACCACTTGTTAAAGAGATTGTCTTTTCTCCATTGTATATTTTTGCCTCCTTTAGGTGAGGACACAACATAATTCCTTTTGGTAGCAAAATGAGAGTAGGGTTTTGGTATCCAACTCCAACAACAGCCTAGAACAGCAGGGCCCTCCAGTACTGTACTTAGTCCTTCTTGGTTCTTCCTTCTGCCCTTTCATTATTGACGGTTATGAATGAAGCTGCCAAAGAAAGGAAGGAAGGAAAAGGCAGGCGTAATTCTTATTAAAGTATTTCTGTTTCTAGCAAATTACTACTTGTGATTGCTCTGCATTGTGTAGAGCAACACATTTATCTGGAGGCCTTTTTTTTTAAAAAGAGTTAACGTTGCCTTATAATGCATACTAAATAAAACCAATAGATTCCAGATTAATTTTTAAAGAGCAGCAGTCATGTTCTGCATGTAATAATATTGAAATTAATACATAATTAAAGTAGATTTGTACAGGATGGTTCAATTGAGAGTTGAATAGTGGAGAATAAAATTGAACATCTCCAAAGAGACCCATGGAGAAGGCAATGGCACCCCACTCCAGTACTCTTGCCTGGAAAATGCCACGGACGGAGGAGCCTGGTAGGCTGCAGTCCATGGGGTTGCTGGGAGTCGGACACGACTGAGTGACTTCACTTTCACTTTTCACTTTCATGCATTGGAGAAGGAAATGGCAACCCACTCCAGTGCTCTTGCCTGGAGAATCCCAGGGACTGCAGAGCCTGGTGGGCTGCCGTCTGTGGCTGAAGCGACTTAGCAGCAGCAGCAAAGGTGACCCACAGCTCTGTATTCACATTTTTCAGACAGAGAAATCAGTGTTTCCTTGAGGCAAACTCATACTTCCCAGAGGCATTAGAGATGGTGGAGAACTTTGATCAAGGCCAAAATCTCCCATGTTAGTTCCTCGGAGGTGGCACTGGGCACTAATGAGGACAAAATTGGCACATGTCACAGCCTTGGTCAGACCTCTGACACCCTCATGATGACTTTTTTCTATAATTTCACTGGCTACCGATTTTCACCTTTCTTAAGGCAGGTCATTGGTTCAAATCTTGTCATTTTGGGAAAAGTAAGAAAGTAGTATTACCAATCAACATAGCTTTGAATACAACTTGACCTTATTCTATTGTAATATTATAATGATAAAATGGACACCCCCCAAATGACAGGGAAATAGACCGGGGGTCCGATTCCTTGCCCTGCAGCTCTACTGCAATTGCTTTAATAAATGTCTGCGTTGTTGTTTTTGGAGAGGGCACCTCTGTGAGGGGAGATGACAGCTATGGCATTCATCTGATAGCAGACAGCAGCTGTAGCGTTTGTTGTTGTTGTTGTTTAGTTGCTCAGTCACGTCCGACTCTTTTGCAGCCCCATGAACTGTAGCCCGCCTGGCTCGTCTGTCCATGAAACTTTTCAGGCAAGAATACTGGAGGGAGTTGCCATTTCCTTCTCCAGGGGATCTTCCTTACCCAGGCATTGAACCCGGGGTCTCCTGCATTGGCAGGTGGATTATTTCCCACTGAACCAACAAGAAAATGCATTAGTGAATAGCTGTTGCGTTTTTTTTTAAAAAAAAAAAACAACAACTCAGTATCAATCTCTCCTTCCTTTGCCATCTGCTCCCCAGTTTCTTTGTGGGGGGGTACCACTTCTCCCACACTCTCAGTTCAAGTACTTCATGTGAGATTGACCTTATCCTTGGCTCCAAGATGAGCTTGAGATGCAGAGGATTACATCCACCAGGCCACCGGGTGATTGGTTTAGGAATGAGCCATGTGACCCAAATTGGAATAGAGGCAATAAAACTCAGATCTAGAATTTTAGGAAACTTCAAGGAGAGGAGCCTTCTCTCTTTTTGTGAACTTAGAACTGAGAAGAGGAAGACCTGGAACTTCGAGCTGTGCTAAGACACAAACCTTCCAGAGAAAGAAGCCAACACAGAGAAAAACAGATGCTGAAAAGACATAGGCAGCTTTCTATAACACGACCCCATGCATTGCAACCCATGTGTTGCTATCTAACCATCTCACACTTCTCCTTTTGCCCTCAGTCTTTCCTAGCTGATTTAAATACACAGACCCAGCTGAGCCTGCAGTTGCTCCATACCCTCACTTTTCAGTTAAATGAACTGATAAATTCTTTTTGTTGCTTACTCTTATCTGAACTGGAATTTTTTGCTATTGCAACTTAAAAAGTATTGAAGAGTATGGGATTCTTAGACGTCTGTGCCTTTTCTCTAGTTTTATCTTAATAGAATTCAGGTCACCTTCCCCTGTCAAATTTTTGTGGCAGCTGCTGGAATTTGGGGAGGTTGCAGTACTTACTTTGGTCTTTGGAATCACCCTAGATCCCTACCTTGAAGGGTAACCCTATGGCCCCGGAAAGTGAAGAGGAGGAGGAGGAACTGGAGGGATGGGAAGCTGAAGTTAGTGATCCAGCCGCCCACTTGTCTTCAGCTCCCACCTAGAGAAGATACCTCCAGGGTAGAGCCTCTCTGACTTTAAGAGGATATACAAATGACCTGAGGCTTTTGTTAAGCAGGGAGACTATGCTTCACTAATTTCAGAATACAGTGTGTGGTTCTGCTTTTCACCAAGCTCCCAGAATGCTGCTGTTCCAAGGACCACACTCTGAGTTACACGGTTCTGGCTTGGTCTCTGCCTTCACACTTCATCTCTGTTCCAATCTAAAGTCTAGACAGGATCTCCAGACTGATGGGATTCTTCAGGGAATCCTACTTGAGAGATTTTCCTAGACCCTTCTACTCCTCTCTTGGCAAAGCTGTTGAGCTAGACAGGGTTTTGTCTGAGGCTTCATGGGTTATGCTGTGGATGAAGTGTCTAGAAATATTCCCAGTTTCTTATTCAAATCACTTATTTTTGTTCTGAAATAATTTACATATTGTTTATTTAATATGTAATTAATTAATTTATTACTAAAAATGAAAATTTCTCCTTGGAGTTTTGCTATTAAAGTTTTCCCAGAAGACAGAAAACTTATTACAGGTACTACAGATGGTCAGGAGCTAGTTTTGCCCTTCAAAACTGAGACATACAGTGTCTTTTTCCCTTCGAGGGCTCCATGTAGATTTTCCAGACCAACCACTAACTGGTCCTAGAGGAACCCCAAGACAATATTACAGTTTTAGGGAAATGGGTCAAAAGTCAGTCCTTTTTAAAATAAACACATCGATTCTGAGCCCACAAGTTGTTTTTACTTTTCTCCCTGAAATGACAGGCTAATATGATAGGAAGAATTCTATGTTAGTACTGAAAGGGCTTCCCTGGTGGCTCAGTGATAAAGAACCCTCCTGCTAATACAGGAGATGCATGCTCAATCCCTGGGTTGGGAAAATCCCCTGGAGGAGGAAATGGCAACTCACTCCAGGATTCTTGCCTGGGAAATCCCATGGACAGAGGAACCTCAAAGGCTATATAGTCCATGGGCTCACAAAAAAGTCAGACACGACTCAACAACAACAGCTGAAGGGGAGGGAAGATTGTAAAGAAAGATTTGAATACTTTCTGAAACATATAAAGCATATGGAAGAAGGCTGAAGAGAAACAAGTAAAGGATCTTTCCTATTAAACAAAGGATCCGCGGCAGAAATGACCAGCTGACTCTAGTCTCAAGCTCAGAAGTGACTGTGCGCGTTGGGCCAGTTTGTTGTGGGCACAGGGTTACAAGCTAGAATGTTGGCTGTTTTTGTCCATCTACAGAGATATTTTCATAGAAAATTGGTAGCAAATACTATGTTAAACTAGAAGTCTAGTGCAAGTGAAGGCATTACAAAACACGAGAGATGCTGGGATTAGGAAAGTATCTGAAGAATCACCGGAGAGGAATATAAAGACAGTGAGGTAGACAGGTAATAATGATGAAGTGGGGTGTCTGTGTCTGTATTGTGTGTGTATTGAAAATCAGTGACAATTTCTCTGAAAGAAGGTTAAAAGGAGACAATGCCATAGTAATTAGACTTCAGGAATCTGCCTCCTAGAGTTATTAGAATAAGATACAAGCTTGATTAGTATTCCTACTGGGCCTTTTGCTTAACTTCCAGCAAAAGGTTTTATTTCCCTGAAATATGATTCCAGTATGATGATCATAAGTCTTGGTTAATTTTAAGACATTTCTCTTCACTTACAAAAAAGGGCTCATCAGCAGTCCCTGCCAAAAACTCATTAAAATACCTTTTAAGCTCTCCTTTAAGGTCATTTTTAGTATTCGTTGCAGCGTTAATTAGAAAACTGCAGTTTCCTTCATTCTTCCCAGAAACCCTCTCCAGTAGCATCTTTGATGCTGGTATTTTGCTGACTGCCTTGTTTCCCTGAATTGAATTCTAGCAGAATAAATGGCTTTATTTTTGCTCTGCTATATTTTCTTTAGCTATTAGTTTTACAGCCTTGATCACTGATAAATCTAAAGCTATCATTTATTAATTTATTGGGATGTTCTTTACATTCTCCACAGAATTCAGAGAAGATGCCAATTAAATTTGTTACTGCATACGTGAAATCACAGGAAATATATGTGTATGTTCACAGTACTCACTTCCATCATGTTGAATCTCAGTTTCCTAAGATTACAAAGTGTCTTATATGTAAATTCAATATATACTTATTGCTGTATTTTGCAGACATCCAGAAAATATCATTCAGTTATTGCCTACCAGCAAATGCACAGAGGAAAAATGTAAACTTTATGTTGTGTGTGTGAGAGACATTTCCTCAAGAAGACACAGGAACGTAGCTTCTCGTCCCAACATGGGTCTTTTTTCCGCAGCAAGTCAGGGACAAACATGAAGGCAGACTTTGCAAAACTTGGGCATGCCTGAAAACTACCTGAAGAAGTGTTAGTTGTTCAGTTGTGTCCAACTCCTCCCGACCCCATGGACTGTAGCCCACCAGGTTCCTCTGTCCATGGAATTCTTGTGGGTAGCCATTCCCTTCTCTGTGCCCGCAGGTCCTTTATAGAGTCATGCCGGATCTTTAGTTGTATGCCAACTCTCTAGCTGTGGTACACGGGTTAGTTGCTCCATGGCATGTGGAACCTTCATTCCTGACCCAGGGATGGAACCCTTGACTCCTGCATCGCAAGGTAACTTCTTAACCAGAGGACCACCAGGGGAGTCCCTAGATCTGTCTTTAAAGCCTCCACATTAGGCTATGTTTCCTCCACCCTCCAGTTGTGCAAGGCACAGTGCACACAGCTGGGCATGACAGTCCTGGCGGAAAACTGAAAGGTCAGGGACCAGATATAGAAGATAAGAAAAACCTGAGATTACCTGGAGAAACTCTGCATAAGGATCAGGGAAACGTGTGAAGCAGTGGAGCACCGTGGTTAAGGGCTTCGAATCAAGCATACCTGGTGTGATTCTCAGAGCTTCCACTCTCTGGCTTTTACCTGTAATTTCCTCCCTCCTTCCCCATTTTATTCGGATATAACTGACAATAATTTAACATAATAAGTTTCAGGTTTATTTTTTAAATTTGTATAAAGGGATAATAAATGGGCAATTATTTTTTCAACCCCATGAGGTCATTTCTCACATTAAATTCTTCTGTGAGCCCCTTTAGTTCCATGGCTGCAGCCATCTCAGTTCTGCCCACTTTGCTCCACTCCCCCCATTAGCTTCCTGGGCCAAGCCCCCACCATCTCTGATCTGGGTGGCAGTAATGGCCACCTCGTTAGTGTCCCCACTTCCATTCTCACTTATTTATCTAAAGTTCATCCCCCACACAGCAACCAGTATCATCTTTAAAAAGTACAAATCAGATCATGCCATACCTCTGCTTAAAACATTCAGTGCTTTCATGTGGCTTTAAAACAGGATTATAGGTTCTCACCTTGGACCACAAGGCCCTGCATCATCTGACTCCCACCTACCTTTCTAGACTCACCTTGGACTGCCCTGCCTCTGGCATCTTTTCTGCTCATCTAGCAAGCAGGCTGTTTCCCACCTCAGGGCCTTTGTACATGTTCTCTATGTCTGGGATATCTTCCTCCAGGTCTATGCATGCTGTCTCCTGTGTGTTCGTCCTCAGCTTGAGTGTCACTCTCCCAGAGAGTCTTCCCTGATCATGCTCTCTGAAGTAGACATCCCCTCTCTGGGTATTTTTTATATCTTCATTTAATTATTTTGCTTTCTAGTACTAGCATCATCTATAATCATCTAATTATTATTTGTTTTCTTTTTCCTTTTTGCCTCAACCCATCTGGAAAGCAACCTCCATGAGGTCAGGGTCCTATCTGGTTCGCTTCTTCTATTGTTAGGGGTTAATTCCCATTCTTGGAAATTAATATACTCAATAAATAGCTATTGAATACATTAATGAGTGAGAAGACAAGTCAAATGTTTAGAATAATGCCTGGCACATAATCAGTTCAGTTCAGTTCAGTCACTCAGTCGTGTCCAACTCTTTGCGACCCCATGGACTGGAGCACACCAGGCCTTCCTGTCCATCACCAACTCTTGGAGTTTACCCAAACTCATGTCCATTGAGTCGGTGATGCCATCAAACCATCTCATCCTCTGTTGTCCCGGTCTCCTGCCTTCAGTCTTTGCTAGCATCAGGATCTTTCCCAGTGAGTCACCTCTTTTCATCAGGTGACCAAACTATTGGAGTTTCAGCTTCAACATCAGTCCTTCCATTGAACACTCAGGACTGATTTCCTTTAGGATGGACTGGTTGAATCTCCTTACAGTCCAAGGGATTCTCAAGAGTCTTCTCCAACACCACAGTTCAAAAACATCAATTCTTTGGCACTCAGCTTTCTTTATAGTCCAACTCTCATATCCAAACATGACTGCTGGAAAAACCATAGCCTTGACTAGGTGGACTTTTGTTGGCAAAGTAATGTCTCTGCTTTTTAGTATGCTGTCTAGGCTGGTCATAACTTTCCTTCCAAGGAGTAAGCGTCTTTTAATTTCATGGCTGCAGTCACCATCTGCAGTGATTTTGGAACCCAAAAAGATAAAGTCTGCCATTTTTTCCACTGTTTCCCCATCTATTTGCCATAAAGTGATGGGACCAGATACCATGATCTTAGTTTTCTGAATGTTGAGCTTTAAACCAACTTCTTCACTTTCCTCTTTCACTTTCCTCAAGAGGCTTTTTAGTTCTTCATTTTCTGCCATAAGGGAGATGTCATCTGCATATCTGAGGTTATTGATATTTCTCCCAGGAATCTTGATTATAGCTTGTGCTTCATCCATCCCAGTGTTTCTCATGATGTACTTTGCATATAAATTAAATAAGCAGGGTGACAATATACAGCCTTGACATACTCCTTTCTCAACCGGTTCCATGTCCAGTTCTAACTGTTGCTTCTTGACCTGCATACAGATTTGTCAAGAGGCAGGTCAGGTGGTCTGGTGTTCCCATCTCTTGAAGAATTTTCCACAGTTTGTTGTGATCCACACAGTCCAAGGCTTTGGCATAGTCAATAAAGCAGAAGTAGATGGTTTTCTGGAACTCTCTTGCTTTTTCAATGATTCAACGAATGTTGGCAATTTGATCTCTGGTTCCTCTGCCTTTTCTAAAACCAGCTTGAACATCTGGCAGTTCACGTTTCACGTATTGCTGAAGCCTGGCTTGGAGAATTTTGAGCATGACTTTACTAGCGTGTGAGATGAGTGCAATTGTGCAGTAGTTTGAGCATTTTTTGGCATTGCCTTTCTTTAGGGTTGGAATGAAAACTGACCATTTTCAGTCCTGTGGCTACTGTTGAGTTTTCCAAATTTGCTGGCATATTGAGTGTAGCACTTTCACAGCATCATATTTTAGGATTTGAAATAGTTCAACTGGGATTCTATCACCTCCACTAGCTTTGATCAATGCTTCCTAAGGCCCACTTGACTTCACATTCTAGAATGTCTGGCTCTAGATGAGTGCTCCAGCACCACGCAGCCCCTGGCACATAATAAGTGCCAATGTATTCTATTGTTGTTTAGTTGCTCAGTCATATCTGACTCTTTTGTGATCCCATGTACTGCAGCCCACCAATCTTTGTCCGTAGGATTTCCCAGGCAAGAGTACTGAAATGGGTTGCAATTTCCTTTTTCCAGGGGATCTTCCCAACCCAGGATCGTACTTGTATTTCTACATCTCCTGCATTGGCAGGTGGGTTCTTTACTGCTGAGTCACTGGGGAAGCCACCAATATATATTACACAATTGTATTTTAGTTATTTTAACATCTATTTCACAGGGTTGGTGAAGTGATTAGTTGGGTGAAATGTGAAAGGTGCTAACTGCAACCACCATTTATGGATTGCTTAGAGTTGTATTCATGTGATGGGGCTGAGGGATTCCCTGTAGCTCAGCTGGTGAAGAATCTGCCTGCAATGCAGGAGACCTGGGTTCAATCCCTGTGTTGAGAACATCTCCTGGAGAAGGGAATGGCTACCCATTCCAGTATTCTAGCCAGGAAAATTCCATGGACTTTCTAGGCCATGTGGTTGAAAAGAGTCAGACATGACTGAGTGACTTTCACTTCACTTGTCAATGGGGATGAAGAAAGGTTTGCATTTGGCTATTTATTAGGGAGCCCATAGATATTTAGCTGAATTTTCAAGCATTCACACTAATATTATTCAGATTTTAAAATCCCAAATGACCAAGTGTTATATTCCATCTAGGGAAGTATAAGACAAGTGAGCATATTGTTCTGGGCACAGTTTGTTCTATGAAGCAAGTACTAAATAGACCTTATTGTTGGAAGCATCATTAACTCAAGTATTCCATTAACTTGTACTTCTTACACTTGACAGAATCAATCTTGTTTGTGCTAGAAAATTTGTCCTCCTGTAGAAGGGATATAGATGAAACTATTTTTATGTAAAATTGGAAAAACTATCAGCTGAAAGAAAGATTCTTCAAATATAAAGGCTGCTTTGTTGTTGTTCAGTTGCTCAGTCGTGTCCAACTCTTTGCAACTCTAGGAAATGCAGCACGTGAGGCTTCCCTGTCCTTCACCATCTCCTGGAGTTTGCTCATACTCATGTCCATTGAGTCAGTGATGCCTTCCAACCATTTCATCCTCAGTCATTCCCTTCTCCTCCCGCCCTCAATCTTTCCCAACATCAGAGTCTTTTCTAGTGAGTTGTCCCTTCACATCAACTGGCCAAAGTATTGGAGCTTCAGCTTCAGCATCAGTCCTTCCAATGAATATTCAGGGTTGATTTCCTTTTGGAATGACTGGTTTGATCGCCTTGCTGTCCAAGGGACTCCAGCACCATAGTTTGAAAGCATCAATTCTTTGACACTCAATCTTCTTTCTGGCCCAGCTCTCACATCCGTAGATGACTACTGGAGAAACCATAGCTTTGATTATATGGATCTTTGTTGGTAAAGTGACATTACTGTCAGGAAATTTATTCTGGGTGCGGGATCTCCCATGGTAGCAGCCCAGAGGCACATCTCACCCTGCCTCCCTTGGCAAAGAGTCTGGCACATGGACAATGCTTGTAAATGTTTGTTAAGATAATGGAAAAGTGAATTAAAGTCTAGGCCCACGCCTTCTGTGTAGCCTGAGCAGAAAGAATATGAGATCAAAAGCTTTGAGTATGTACTGGCTCAAGTCACTGTCCTGTTGTTTGCTAGCTGTGTAACCTAAGGCAAATTATTTAATTCCCCCAAGGTTGGATTTGGAAACCATAATGTGGGAAAACACTGTTAATTCTGTAAGACTGCTGTGATAACAACTGGGAGATAAGGTAGCTAGCTGAGTGCAGTTGATTGTTTTTACTTGTCTCCCTTGCAGCTGGTCTCAGAAAATTAGCTTGTTTTTCCTTCTTTTCTAATCTTTTCAGCCTCTCTACAGCCAAAGGAGACCCACAAGCAATAGAGTGGCCTATAGTCTCTACACATTCTTGTTTCCTAGAAGAGAAGTCCAGGGACTTTTGATTGTGTGTCTCTAAAAAAAATTATTTATTTGGCTGTTTTGGGTCTTAGTTGCAGCACATAGGATCTTTGTTTCGTATGTAGGATCTGTCCTTGAGGTGCATGGGCTCTATAGTTGTGGTGTGCAGGCTTAGTTGCTCCACAGTATATGGGATCTTAGTTCACTAGTCAGGAACTGAACCTGTGTCCCCTACATTGGAAGATGGATTCTTAACACTGGACCACCAGGGAAGTCCCTGTATGCATTTTAATGTTATTTAAGATGTGAAACACAAATAGGAGATGGTTCGTATAATAAACACTGTCACTGATAAATATTTTGTAATTCAGTTCTGAAAACCTAGCTAGAATCCCAGTTGGACTCCTAACTTTATGCCCTTGTTCTTGTAAAAGGGATCATCAAGCTTGCTAGCCTTTCAACTTCTTCCTTAGGAAGAAGGGATATCTTCAAGCAGTTATGAAGAGACCAAGTAGATTGGTAGGTGTTTCTTCCTTGTTTCAAGTGAACAGTTTGTATCTCTGAGGATTTTTAGCCAGAATGATTTTCATTTTAACAGAATCTATGCCTCACCCAGGAATAGTCATCTCAAACGTACCTCACACTGGATAGTGATGCAGTCTGCAGGGGCTATCTTTGAATAAATAAGAGGCCTCTAAGAGGTTTTCAGACTACCCTGATAATTCCCAGCAAATTCCTCTATACTTGAAAGAAAACTTGACTTGTTAAAATTTTGCTTTAAATCTCAGTTCTGAAACTAGGCTATAACTGAATTCACTCACTCAATTCATTAAGTCATAAACATTTGTTTAGTCACTCCACATGCTGGGTATTGTGCTAGGATCTCAGAATTAAAAAGATGGAAAGACACATTCTCAATCTCCAAAGAGCTTAAACTAGAATGGGAGTGACAAGCACATATAAGACAATTCTGTGATAGAGGCAGGAGAGAGGGTGCAGTTAGTTAGAAAGGAGAGAGGAGTTATTTCTTCCTGGCTTGGCAGGTGTTAGGAACTTGAGTATTAAATTAATTATTTACCCTCCAAATTTGTGACTTCGAGTGAAATTTATCATAGTTTCTGTGGGTAGGACCCTAGAATGATGTACCCACATTGTTCTTTTTTTTAAATTTATTTATTTGGCTTCATCAGGTCTTAGTTGTGGCATGCAGGGTCTTTGTGATGTTATGCAGGATCATTTGTTGTGGTGTGGAATCTCTCAGTTGCTCAGCATCATGTGGGATCTTAGTTCCTAGGCCAGAGATTGAAACTGTGTCCCCTGCATTGCAAGGCAGATTCTTAACTGCTGAGTAAAGTCCAGGGAAGTCCATCTGCATCGTTCTTGCTGAGTTTTCCATGAGGCTGGAATCGACATGTCAGCCATCCTGAGCGCTTGGCTGGGGCAAGATCTGCTCCCAAGCTCACTTAGGCTGTTGGCCTGAGGTCTTCATCAAGGCAGACTTAAGATGGTGGAAGAGGAGAAGTGCATTCAAGGAAGAGGAACCCACATGAGCTGAAGCATGAAAGCATGAACACGGCCTGACTTGAAAATTTTAACATTAAAAAAAATTATTTATTTATTTTAATTGGCAGCTTATTACTTTACAGTATTGTGGTGATTTTGCCATACATTGACATGAATCAGTCATGGGTGTACATGTGTCCCCCATCCTGAACCCCCCTCCCACCTCCCTCCCCATCCCATTCCTCAAGGTCGTCCCAGTGCACCAGCCCTGAACACCCTGTCTCATGCATCAAACCTGGACTGGAGATCTATTTCACATATGATAATATACATATTTTGATACTATTCTCAAGTCATCTCACTCTCTCCTCCCATAGAGTCCAAAAGTCTTTTCTTTACACCTGTCTCTTTTGCTGTCTCACGTATAGAGTCATCATTACCATTTTTCTAAATTCCATACATATGTGTTAATATACTGTATTGGTGTTTTTCTAACTTACTTCACATTGTATAATAGGCCCCAGTTTCATCCACCTCATTGGAACTGATTCAAATGCATTCCTTCCTTTTAATAGCTGAGTAATATTCCATTGTGTATATGTACCACAGCTTTCTTATCCATTCGTCAGTTGATGGGCATCTAGGTTGCTTCCATGTCCTGGCTATTGTAAACAATGCAGCGATGAACATTGGGGTACACGTGTCTCTTTCAATTCTAATTTCCTCGGTGTGTATGCCCAGCAGTGGGATTGCTGGGTCATATGGCAGGTCTATTTGCAGTTTTTAAAGGAATCTCCACAGTTTTCCATAGTGGCTGTACTAGTTTGCATTCCCACCAACAGTGTAAGAGCGTTCCCTTTTCTCCACACCCTCTCCAGCATTTATTGCTTGTAGACTTTTGGATGGCAGCCATTCTGACTGGCGTGAGATGGTACCTCATTGTGGTTTTGATTTGAATTTCTCTGATAATGAGTGATGCTGAGCATCTTTTCATGTGTTTCGTTAGCCATCTGTATGTCTTCTTTGGAGAAATGTCTGTTTAGTTCTTTGGCCCATTTTTTGATTGGGTCATTTATTTTTCTGGAATTGAGCTGCATGAGCTGCTTGTATATTTTTGAGATGAATTCTTTGTCAGTTGCTTCATTTGCTATTATTTTCTCCCATTCTGAAGGCTGTCTTTTCACTTTGCTTATAGTTTTTTTCGTTGTGGAAAAGCTTTTAAGTTTAATTAGGTCCCATTTGTTTTTGCTTTTATTCCCATTACTCTGGGAGGTGGGTCATAGAGGATCCTGCTGTGATTTATGTTGGAGAGTGTTTTGCATGTGTTTTCCTCTAGGACTTTTATAGTTTCTGGTCTTACATTTAGATCTTTAATCCATTTTGAGTTTATTTTGTGTATGGTGTTAGAAAGTGTTCTAATTTCATTCTTTTACAGGTGGTTGACCAGTTTTCCTAGCACCACTTGTTAAAGAGATTGGCTTCACAGGTGAATTTTATCAAAAATTTAGAGAAGAGCTAACACCTATCCTACTCAAACTCCTTGAAAAAATTTCAGAGGAAGGTAAACTGCTAAACTCATTCTATGAGGCCACCATCACCCTAATACTAAAACCAGACAAAGATGCCACAAAAAAAGAGAAAACTACAGGCCAGTATCACTGATGAACATAGATGTAAAAATCCTTAACAAAATTCTAGCAAACAGAATCCAACTACCTATTAAAAAGATCATTCATCATAACCAAGTAGGCTTTATCCCAGGGATGCAAGGATTCTTCAATATTCACAAATCAATTAATGTGATACACCACATTAACAAATTGAAAAATAAAAACCATATGATTATCTCAATAGATTCAGAGAAAGCCTTTGACAAAATTCAACATCCATTTATGATAAAAACCCTCCAGAAATCAGGCATAGAAGGAACATACTTCAACATAATAAGAGCCATCTATGATAAACCCACAGCAAACATTATCCTCAGTGGTGAAAAATTGAAAGCATTTCCCCTAAAGTCAGGAATAAGACAAGGATGCCCACTCTCACCACTACTATTCAACATAGTTTTGGAAGTTTTGGCCACAGCAATCAGAGCAGAGAAAGAAATAAAAAGAATCCAGATTGGAAAAGAAGAAGTAAAACTCTCACTGCTTGCAGATGACATGATCCTCTACATAGAAAACCATAAAGACTCCACCAGAAAATTACTAGAGCTAATCAATGAATATAGTAAAGTTGCAGGATACAAAATCAACACACAGAAATCCCTTACATTCCTATACACTAACAATGAGGAAACAGAAAGAGAAATTAAGGAAACAATTCCATTCACCTTTGCAATGAAAAGAATAAAATATTTAGGCATAAATCTACCTAAAGAAACAAAAGACCTACATATATACAAAAGTATAAAACATTGATAGAAGAAATCAAAGAGGACTCAAATAGATGGAGAAATATACCATGTTCATGGATCAGAAGAATCAATATAGTGAAAATGAGTATGCTACCCAAAGCCATCTGTAGATTCAATGCAATCCCTATTAAGCTACCACTGGTATTTTTTAGAGAACTAAAACAAATAATTTCACAATTTTTATGGGTATACAAAAAACCTCGAATAGTCAAAGCAATCTTGAGGAAGGATGGAACTGGAGGAATCAACCTGCCTGACTTTAGACTATACTACAAAGCTACAGTCATTAAGAAGTTATGATACTGGCACAAAAGCAGAAATATAAATCAATGGAACAAAATTTAAAACCCAGAGATAAATCCACGCGCCTATGGACTCCTTATCTTTGACAAAGGAGGCAAGAATATACAATGGAGAATTTCAACATTTGACTGGAGTGCAGGAGGCAGGGCTAGAATGGAGAGTGATGAGTGTGATAGCAGTGGTTGAAAGTGAGGCTACAAAGGTAGGGAAAATTCAGTTTACAAAGGGCTTCATGTAGAGAAACAGAGAAAACTGAACTTTATCTCAAGGTGCTGAAGAACCAATACAGTTTTTTAAGGAAAGTCATGATTATATATTTGCTATCAAAAGATCACTGTTGGCATTGTTCACGTGTGTGTGTGTGCCCTCATTAACTCAGTCATGTCTGACTCTGTGTGACCCTGTGACTGTAGCCCCCTGGGCTTCTCTGTCCATGAGATCTTTCAGACAAGAGTACTAGGGTGGGTTGCCATTTCCTTCTCCAGGGGATCTTCCTGACCCAGGGATCATACCCATGTCTCCTGCACTGGGAGATGGATTCTTTATCACTGAGCCACCTGGGAAGCCCTATTGTTGATACAGGGGTTATTTATTCTACCTATAGTTGTCTCCATCAGATTCTCATAATCAATATGCATGCTAACTTCTTTGGTCTGTAGAAGCAAGGTGTTTGGGGGCTGTACAAGGAGCCATCAATTGCCTGTCTCTAGGTTACGGGGGCCTGTGTATGGTGTTGGTGGTAAAATGGCAGAAGGATGGGCAGTTGATCTATTTTTCTTCCCCAGGAAAACTGGCTAAACTTACATTAGGAACAGTTGCTTGTCCATCCTTAGTGGGATAAATGGAATTAGCTCTACAGATTGTTCATTTTAGCCCCTCTGATTGAGAGCCATCCCACTGTCCCTGTCTTGAAGCTTAGTTTTCTGAAGTTGGAAAGTTTATTTACTTATTTTCCTGCACTTGGTCTTCCTTGCAGCATGCGGGATCTTTAACTGTGGCTTCATGGAGGGAGCTGCATTGCTCATAAGCACCTCACTGTTTTGGGGCTTTCCAGGTAGCACCAGTGGTAAAGAACCCACCTGCCAATGCAGGAGACAGAAGAGACTCAGGTTCGATCCCTGGGTCGGGAAGATCCCGTGGAGGAGGACACGGCAATCTGCTCCATTATTCTTGCCTGGAGAATACCATGGACAGAGGAGCCTGGCGGGCTACAGTCCATAGGGTTGCAAAGATTCAGACATGACTGAATTGACTTAGCACACACTTGAACTCGTAGTTGCAGCATGTGGGGATCTAGTTCCCTGACCAGCGATGGAACCTGGGCCCCCTGAATTGGGAGTGTGGAGTCTTAATCAATGGACCGCCAGGAAAGTCCCTGAAGTTGGAAAGTTTGGGAAAGCCATTAGCAAAATAGTTACTGAAAGACAATAAATATGGGCATACTCCAGTGGTCTTTTAGAAATTTAGAGGTTTTTGACATGGAACACAATAAAGCAATCATACCTTGGTTTCTTGTTTGTGAAGTAAGAGTTGAACATGGTGGACTCTTAGGCCCCAGAGCTTCACATTCTCAGCTTTTCTGTAAGTTCAGACTGAGAAGTCTGCTTGTTTATTTTACTTCCAGAGATTAATCTTCGGTCAGGTTCTATTCTTCCCATTTCAGCCTGACATGAATTCTTTGATGGTTGTGGTCATATCATTGTGGATAAAGTCTTTTCTTCTTCTATTGTTACAAAACGGTAGAGAATCAGTTGCTAAGGTAATGTTGGGACTTGTACATGTGTTTACTTCCATCTGTACTGCTGACAGGCGGAACTGTTTCCCTTTCCCAGGGGAGACATTGCCATTTCCAACAGGGAGTATATAATGCATGAAAAGAGGAAGAGCCCCTGTGATAAGGCAGCCGTGGATGGCCTGTCCCACTGCTGTCAGTCTGCTGGGAAATAGAAAGAGGCCGTGCTTGTACTGTGTGCTCAGTCCTCTCTGCCACATTCAGCTGCTGGTGGGGCAGAGCTGTAGCCAAGCCAAACCTGTTTTGGGGCCCGTGTGGTGGAAGGGATATATAAAGCTTCTGTGAACATTCTCGTATAAATTTGTGTGTGTGCATACATATGCTTCCACTTCTCTTGAGTAAATACCTAGGAATGGAATGATTAGATAATATGGTATGTGTATATTTAGTTTTTGAAGGAACTACCAAACTGTTTTCCAAAGACGAGTTATCATTTTACATTTCCACCAACAGGATATGGGGGTTTCAGCTCCTCCACTTTCTCTAATGCTTGATATGATCATTTTTTTTTTTTTTAGTTTTAGCTATTCTAATAAATGTGCAGTGGTGTCTCACTGTAGTTTTAACATCCATTATCTTAATGGATAATAATATTGAGCACCTTTTCATGAGCTTGTCATTTATATATTTTCTTTAGTGCAGTGTGTGCTCAAATTTTTTCCCCAATTAAAAATTGGACTGTTTGTTTTCTTGCTTGCTTTTGGGAGTTCTGTGCTTTCCAGATGTGTGTTCTTTATTGGGCTTCCCAGGTGGCTCAGTGGTAAAGAATCTGCTTACCAGTGCAGGAGACACTGGAGACTCAGGTTAAATCTTGGGGCTGAGAAGATCCTCTAGAGTAGGAAATGGAAACCCACTCCAGTATTCTTGCCTGGAAAATCCTATGGACAGAGGAACCTGTTGGGCTACAGTCCATGGGGTAGCAAAGAGTCAGACACAACTGAATGACTGAGCATGCATGCAAAGTTCTTCATCAGGTATATAATTTGAAAAAATTTCCTTCCAGCTCATGACTTGTCTTTTCTTGTTCTTTACAGTGTCTTCTAAGGAAGATAAATTTTACTTTATTTTATTTTATATTCTTTTTGGAGGTTGAATTTATTTAAAAAATTATAGTTGATTTATAATATTGTATTAGCTTCAGGTATACAGCACAGTGATTCAGTGTTTTTATAAATTATACTCCATTTAAAGTTATTATAAAATATAGGCCATATTCCCTGTGCTGTACAATATATCTTTGTAGTTTGCTTATTTTACACATAGTAATTTGTATCTCTAAAACTTCTATTGCTATTTTGCCCCTCCCTTACCCTCTCCCCCTGATAACCACTAGCTGGTTCTCTGTCTGTGAGTCTGTTCTGTTTTATTCTAATAGATCATATATATAAGTGAGAACATATGGTATTTGTCTTTCTCTGTCTGACTTATTTCACTAAGCATAATGCCTTTCAGGTCCATCTATATTGTTGCCAATGGCAGATTTTTTATTCCTTTTAATGGCTGAGTAGTATTCCATTGTGTATATGTACCGCCTCTTCTTTATACATTTGTCTGTTGGTGGATACTTAGGCTGCTTCCATATCTTGACTACTGTAAATAATGCTGCTATGAATGTAGAGTTCAGGTATCTTTTCGAACTAGTATTTCCATTTTCTTTGGATATGTGCCCAGGAATGGAATTGCTGGATCATACAGTAAATATAGTTTTTGTTTTTTAAGGAACCTCCATACTGTTCTCAATTGTGGCTGTGCCAATTGGCATTCTCACTGACACTGCACAAGACTCCCCTTTTTTCCACATCCTCCCAACATTTGTTACTTGTGGTCTTTTTTCAGTAGCTGTTCTGACAGATGTGAGGTAAATTAGATCATTTCCTCACACCATAAACAAGTAAACTCAAAATGTACTGAAGACCCAAGTGTAAGAGCGGAAACCATAAAACTCCTTGAAGACAACATAGGCAGAACACTGTTGTCATGAATCATAGCAAGAATTTTTTGGATCTGTCTCCTCAGGAAAAGGAAACAAAGGCGAAAATAAACTCACTTCAGTTCAGTTGCTCAGTTGTATCCGACTCTTTGCGACCCCATGGACTGCAGCATGCCAGCCTTCTCTGTCCATCACCAACTCCTGGAGCCTACTCAGACTCATGTCCATTGAGCCAGTGATGCCATCCAACCATCTCATCTTCTGTCATCCCTTTCTCCTCCCGCCTTCAATCTTTACCAGCATCAGGGTCTTTCCCAATGAGTCAGTTCTTTGCATCAGGTGACCAAAGTATTGGAGTTTCAGCTTTAGCATCAGTCCTTCCAATGAATATTCAGGACTGATTTCCTTTAGGATAGACTGATTGGATCTCCTTGCTGTCCAAGGGACTCTCGAGAGTATTCTCCAACACCACAGTTCAAAAGCATCAGTTCTTCAGTGCTCAGCTCTCTTTATAGTATAACTCTCACTTTCAAACATGACTACTGGAAAAACCATAGCACTGACTAGATGGGCCTTTGTCAGCAAAGTAATGTCTCTGCTTTTTAATATGCTGTCTAGGTTGGTCATAACTTTTCTTCCAAGGAGCAAGCGTCTTTTAATTTCATGGCTGCAGTTACCATCTGCAGTGATTTTGGAGTTCAAGAAAATAAAGTCTGTCATTGTTTCTGTTGTTTCCCCATCTATTTGCCATGAAGTGATGGGACCAGATGCCATGATCTTAGTTTTCTGAATGTTTAGTTTTAAGCCAACTTTTCCACTCCTCTTTCATTTTCATCAAGAGGTTCTTTAGTTCTTTGCTTTCTGCCATAAGTGTGGTGTCATCTGCATATCTGAGGTTATTGATATTTCTCCCAGCAATCTTGATTCCAGCTTTTGCTTCATCCAGTCCAGCATTTCTCATGATGTACTCTGCATATAAGTTAAATAAGCAGGGTGACAATACACAGCCTTGACGTACTTCTTCCCCAGTTTGGAACCAATTTGTTGTTTCATGTCCAGTTCTAACTGTTGCTTCTTGACCTGCATACAGATTTCCTAGGAGGCAGGTGAGATGATCTGGTATTCCCATCTCTTAAAGAATTTTTCACAGTTTGTTGTGATCTACACAGTCAAAGGCTTTGGCAATGTCAATAAAGCAGAAGTAGATTTTTTTCTGGAATTCTCTTGCTTTTTCCATGATCCAGTGGATGTTGGCAGTTTGATCTCTGGTTTCTCTTCCTTTTCTAAATCCAGCTTGAATAAACTATTGGGACCTGATTACCCTAATTAAAATAAACTAATGGGACCTAATTAAACTTAAAAACTTTGCCCAGCAAAGGAAACCATTGATAAAATGAAAAGACAGCCTATTGAATGGGAGAAAACGTTTGCAAATAATAAGAAGGGTAAGGGGTTAATGTCCAAAATATATAAACTGCTCATACAACTCAATACTAAAACTCCCCATGACCCAATTAAAAAATTCATAGAAAGGCTGAATAGATATTTCCAAAGAAGACGTAGAGAGAGCCAATGATCACATGAAACATTGCTCAACAGTGCTAATTACCGGTAAATGTACATGAAGAGTAGAGGCATTAGTTATAAAGTCCAGGTTATCAATTTGTTCTTTAATGTATCATGATTTTGGTGTTGCTGCTAAAAAATATCTGCCAAAACCTAAAAGGTCTTAGCAATTTTTTTCTGGTGTCTTTTTTCTACAAGTTTTATAGATTTTAGGCTTTACTTTTATTTTAAGGATGGATTAATTAATGAATTTTTTGGCTGTGTTGGGTTTTCATTGCTGCACCAGGGTTTCTCTAGTTGTGGAGAGTGAGGGCTACTCTTTAGTTGCAGTGTGTGGGCTTTTCACCATGGTGGCTTCTCTTGTCGTGGAACACAGGCTTTGTTAGTTGGGGCACATGGCCTCAGTAGTTGCAGCTCTTGGGCTCTAGACTGGACTCAGTAATTGTGGTGCACAGGTAGTTGTTCTGTGACACTTGGACCAGAGATTGAACTCATGTCTCCAACATTGCAAGGTGGATTCTTATCCACGAGACCCCCAGGAAAGCCCTAGGCTTTACCTTTAAATATGTGATCCATTTCAATTAATTTCTTTTATATGATGTGAATTATAGCTTAGGGATATCCAGCCATATCACTTGTTGAAAAGTTAGTCCTTTGCCGCATATGTGGTTTCAAATTTTTCTTTCCATATGTAGCTTGTCTTTCTTTCTCTTAATATTATCTCTTTCAGTACAATAGTTGTTAATTTTGATGTAGTCACATCTGCCAATTTTGTTTTGTACGGTTTGTAATTCCAAGTTGTGTTTAAAAAATCACTGCTGCTTAAAAATTTGTGGGCTAGGATTGAATTTCCGTCTTTTAGTTATCTGTCCACTGTGTGATAATCAAATATACAAATATGCAAATATGGATGAGATATTCTTAGAGTATGTAATATATAAATATTATGAAGAATATATGTATTGTTTCAGAAATTTAAGAAGGGTGAGGGCAGCGATGTGTGGCAAATTAGTGACAAAAGATATTTTGAAACTTTCATGGGAAGAAAAGAAGAAAAAATTGCCAGGGGTTATTTTTTGTTTTGTTTTCAAGAACAGAAGAACAGTAGTGGAGATGGGATAAAGTTTAGCATCTGTGCTAAATAGGTGGTGTGTATATTTTGACTTAAAGTGAGAGATCAACCATAAAGGATTAGTGACTATCATCTTATCATGTGAACAATTACTGGGAATCATTTTGGGTGTGGGCTTCTCTGATAGCTCAGTTGGTAAAGAATCTGCCTGCAAGGTGGGAGATCCTGCTTCGATTCCTGGGTCTGGAAGATCCCCCGGAGAAGGGCTAGGTTACCCACTCCAGTATTCTCGGACTTCCCTTGTGGCTCAGCTGGTAAAGAATCCACCTGCAATGCAGGAGACCTGGGTTTGATCCTTGGGTTGGGATGATTCCCCTGGAGAAGTATAAGACTACCCACTCCAGTATTCTGGCCTAGAGAATTCCATGGACTGTATAGTCCTTGGGGTCACAAAGAGTCAGACATGACTGAGCAACTTTCACTCACTTCACTCATTTTGTGTACAGAAAATAAAAACACTCATGTTCCTTTTTCTACACCTGCCTAGCAAATACCCAGTTTGGGACCCATGGGACAATTTGCTTTCCTTCTACTTACTATGGAAGGAACTATAGCAGGGGACTATCCCTGGTAAGTAGCTTTTCCTGTTCAAATCATTGCTACTTTCCTTAGGCTCTCTGGCCAATTCACGCATCTCCTTGGTTCTGACAGCTGCCTCACCTTGTACCTCATGGAAGCTATCAAATGCACTTCTGTCCCTTTCACCTAAACTTGTATCTTCCTGAATATGTATCTATATCCACGGCTATCCCTCCATCTTTTCCTCCAGTCCAGAATCAACGAAGGGGTCTCCTTCTTGTTGCAGGTCACTCCCCACCTCCCTTTGTCCTTGACACCCCTTTCCCTGATTCCAAGATGACCTTCCTTTGTTATTCCCTTTGTTTTTGTATCCATATTGTTGCTTTTCCACTGGACTATTCTTGCAGTAAATAAATGTGATCAATAAATGCGATCATTGCTCTCTTATCCTAAAAGTACTTCTCCCTTGGACTCCAGATTTCCCTTCACTTTTTTTGCTTCCTATTTTATCCATGTTTTTTGACAGAGTAACATTACTAGTGCTACTTCTATTCCAGCTTAATTTTCCACTTGTTGCATCCTGGGCTCTGACCCCACCACTCTCTTGAGATGCTCTCCCTCAGGTTCAAAAACTCCTTGATATTTAATGGACATTTTTCAAGACTATTTTGCCGGACTTGTCAGTTGTACTTAATTTCTTTTTTGAAACTCTACACCCTTGGGTACCATGAAATTGTACTCTGTTGGTTCCTCTTCTGCTTCTTAGTCTAGTTTTTTGTCTGTTCAATGAAATTTTTTTTAAATGTAAGCGACGCATCTAAAAAAATGACAGATATATGCACACTGGAACTGTTTTTGTTTCTTTGTCAAGCTTTCTAGGTTGGGTACTCAAATGAAAATCTTACTGTTAACTTTTGTTTTTCAGTTTAGTAGGTCATATATTCTAATTCTAGTCAATTAACTTTTTACTTAACATTTAGCCTAGCAGAGAAAGTGTCAATCTGTATCTGTTTACTGTCTCTCTTTGCAAGAATCTGGATGGGCATTAATCTGTGCCCCGAACTAGCTGAATTCAGAGTGTTCAACTCATAGGGCTGAAATATATAATGCTGTGCTTTAAAATTATGCAAACCTTAGGAATCTGTAAATGAGAATTGAATTTGGAGCCTAGAGGTAGAAAATATGATTAAAGAGAATATGATAGCTTCTGAGATTTTTTTTTTTTTCTGGGCAGGAGTAAAAAATAAAAGACAAATCTTATTTGCTTTTTTCTCTACCACATAAAAAGGCAACACAAAGGCTTAGAAATACAAAGTTGCTTTTGGCATTTAAATAGATTTTTGCCATATAGTACAGTAATCCTTGTTTTAGTCAGCAAAGGAATGTGAAGGCACAAAGTTAAGGATAAATTCTTTATACGTATGATTTTTTTGTTTGTTTCTGACCTTTTATGGTAAATTCTGTTAACTACTTTTACTTTTTCTCTTTTTTAAAAAAAAAATTATTGGGGTACAGTTGCTTTACAATGCTGTGTTAGTTTCAGGAGAACAGCAAAGTGAATCTGTTGTACATATACATATATCCATTCTTTATGATTGGATATATGATTTTACTGCTGTGTTTGATAGAACAGAGAGAAAACATTAAATATGAATGTATTTTTTCCATCAGTATTATTATACTTTGTTGGATAGAATGAACCTCTTAAAAGTCTAGTCTAATTTAAACCATTTTGATCATTTAAAAAAAATTATCAATGGTCTTTTCATTTGTTCCAGAATTTCAAATATATACTTTTAAAAAAGAAAACTATCTAAATGGCTTAAAAAGAGGTCTGTGAAGGTTGATGCAGGACAAAGCAATTGTGTTTGTATTTATTCTTCATTTTATCACAAGAGATTTTGTTTCCTTTCACGTGTTCACATGAAATATGGCTGGTTGATGCCCCATAAACAGTACTAGCCTTCTGCAACTGAGAAAAGAAGTGGCAGCGTACCTGACTAATGGCCGGTTAAAGTCTCCGATGCGCAGGGATCAAATTAAATAAGGCTCTGTGTTGTCAAGATTTAGGATCTACTGATGCACCAACATTTATTCATCTGCTTTTGATTTAGCTTCAGAGGCTTGCAGGTCAGCTGCCTCTGCTCCAGCTGCCTTCCAGGGAGGCGGAAGGGGCGGGCGCGTTTACAATGCCTCGAGGTGGCGCTGTTTGACAGGTAACCCCCCCTGGCCAGTGTAATCACTGCTGCTGCTGCTAAGTCGCTTCAGTCGTGTCCGACTCTGTGCGACCCCATGGATAGCGGCCCACCAGGCTCCTCTGTCCACGGGATTCTCCAGGCGAGAACACTGGAGTGGGTTGCCATTTCCTTCTCCAAATGTAATCACAGGTTGATATTTCTCTTTCTCTCCCTCTTTCTTTCTCTTTTTCATGCTATTTTTAACCTCTTATTCCCAAGAAGCATTTTATTTATGTCTTTATGAACATATGTATTGTTTACTTACCTTTCCATCTCTGGAATAATGGGAGGTTCCTGAGTGACATAGGAGGGACCATTTCCTTACATTTAATAAATGTGCATAATAGGTGATTTTTAAAAATCAAACACGAAGCCTCACCTAAAAGAAAGTTACATAAAATAACCAAAGACCAAATGTGATTGTAAGCCATCCTGCACTGTATAGGAAAAACGTGACTGGGGAGACTGCCTGCATGTGCTTCCCTGGCGGGTGAGGACAGAAATGTTTCCCCGTTGGTGGTGCAGATGGCTCAGGCTGAGATCTGAAAACCTCCTCTTGGCCATTTTGCTGTTAACCTCAGAGGACACTGCCGTTTTTGGCCTCGCGGACAGTTTTATCAATGGGGCATGAGGATGAAGGAGGCCTACTCTGCGCTTCCAGGACTGTTGGTCTCTGCGTGACTAAGGGCAGGGTAGGGATTGGGGGGGAAGTCAGTAATTATGGTTTTACTAATCCTGGAGGCCAGATGTGTGTGGGACAGGGTTCACCTGGCCCAGTGTATTCTACTCAGTCATCCTAACCGTACTTTAAATTATAGATGCCTCATGAGTGCCAGTATGCTATGTAACATTTGATCAGCCGAGCAGAAGCTTCAGACTGTTTCATTGCCAAGATCCAGAGGCCATCTAGGCTGCCTCCAGTTAAACTGCACCACGTTTTCTTCCTTTTCTTCCCTCCCATTAATCCTGTTCTCTACATTTTGCATCTCATTTCTTTGGTCTTAAATTCAGTTTCCTGTCCCCTAGATCTTTATCAGGTTCCCATTTCACCACTGATATGACCCTGGATATTATCAATCTCTGTGTTGTTTTCATTTTCATAACTTCTGTTATTAGTGAGGTGAGTACGTAAAAAGCAAACACACATTACTACTTTTGTGAGTAGCTTGTTCGTGTACTGTATTTTTTTTTTCCCATTGGGAAGTCATCTTTTCTTTGTTAGTTTCTATAAGTTTTTAAATATATTATGTACATTAGTTCTTTGTCATGTATTTCAAGTATTTTTTAAAGCAATTTTCATTTTTACTTTGTTTATGGAAACTATTTTCCTGTGTAGAAGATTTAAATCTTTATGAATTTGAATCTATTATTTCTGCTGTGATTCTTTGCTTTGTTGTCTGGTTTTCAAACCTCAATATTGTGAAATCTATGTTTGTACACTTTTTCTTTTCAAAACCATTGGGGTATCATTGACATACAAGAAGATGCACTTATTTATAAAACTTAATGAGTTTATAAATATTACTCTACCATAGAAAGGAACAAAATCGTGCCATTTGCAAAGACCTGG
>ML660787.1:10014351-10104274 GCA_007570785.1 Antilocapra americana | reverse complement strand
CACACACACACACACACACACACACACACACACACACACACACACACGCATGCCCTAGACCAGGAGACACAGGATGAAATAACAGGACCCATTTCTGAGGTAACTGTTCTGGATGTTCTGCAGATGAAGTCCACTCTGCAGAAAATCAAACATTCTTTAGTTTTCAGCAATGCCCAAGTCTGAATAGTGTTTGAGGAAGAGAAAGAAGCATAGTATATAAAAACATTCACCTGAAACTCTGAACCTTGCCCAGTTGTAGCCAAGCACTGGCAATTCTGCCTTATTGACTATGGCAAAGCCTTTGACTGTGTGGATCACAAGAAACTGTAGAAAATTCTTCAGGAGATGGGAATACTAGACGACCTGACCTGCCTCCTGAGACACCTGTATGCAGGTCAAGAAGCAACAGTTAAAACTGGACATGGGACAACAGACTGGTTCCAAACTGGGAAAGGAGTACGTCAAGGCTGTATATTGTCACCCTGCTTATGTAACTTATATGCAGAGTACATCATGAGAAATGCTGGGCTGCATGAAGCACAAGCTGGAATCAAGATTGCTGGGAGAAATATCAGTAACCTCAGATATGCAGGTGACACCATCCTTATGACAAAAAGCAAAGAGGGACTAAAGAGCCTCTTGATGAAAGTGAAAGAGGAGAGTAAAAAAGCTCGCTTAAGACTCAACATTAGAAAAATGAAGATTATGACATCTGGTCCCATCACTTCATGGCAAATAGATGGGGAAACAGTGGAAACAGTGACAGACTTTATTTTCTTGGGCTCCAAAATCACTGCAGAGGTGACTGCTGCCATGAAATTAAAAGATGCTTGCTCCTTGGAAGAAAAGTTATGACCAAACCTAGACAGCATATTAAAAAGCAGAGACATTACTTTGCCAACAAAAGTCCATCTAGTTAAAACTATGGTTTTTCCAGTAGTTATGTATGGATGTGAGAATTGGACCATAAAGAAAGCTGAGCGCTGGAGAATTGATGCTTTTGAACTGCAGTGTTGCAGAAGACTCTTGAGAGTCCCTTGGACAGCAAAGAGATCTAACCAGTCCATCCTAAAGGAGACCAGTCCTGAATATTCACTGGAAGGACTGATGCTGAAATTCCTATACTTTGGCCACCTGATGTGAAGAACTGATTCATTGGAACAGACCCTGACGCCGGGAAAGATTGAAAGCAGGAGAAGAAGGGAATGACAGAAGATGAGATGGTTGGATGGCATCACCGACTCAATGGGCATGAGTTTGAGCAAGCTCCATAAGAAGCCTGGCTTGCTGCAGTCCATGAGTTACAAAGAGTCAGACACAAGTGAGCAAGTGAACTGAACTGGCAGTTCCCTGTGAGGACTTTATAAGTCTGGGTATATCGAAGAGCTGACATCTCTGTCTACAAGCATGAGAAATGGAACAATGTGAACTCAGAGGTCCATGGACTCAGAGAGAGTTACAGATTCAGGAAGCAGAAAAAAAAATCAGAAGGATTGGGACCAGATCACAACAGAGCTATTTTCATTGTCTACACTTAACTCCTTTCATGCATCATAGCCTTGTCATGGTGAAGGGGCTTGCCTAACTCAGTGAAGCTATGAGCCATACTGCATCGGGCCACTCAAGATGAATGGGTCATAATGAAGAGTCCTAACAAAACATGGTCCACTGGAGGAGGAAATGGCAACCCACTTTCCCCCCAGTATTTTTCTGAGTGAGAAGGAAGTTGAAGCTAACACTAAAACCATATCGCATATTATGTGTAGTTAACTGTGCTTAAGTTAGCCCCACTGAATTGTCAAGTGTAATCCATTGTGTGGGATCACTTAACACCTTATAGTTTCCTTTGTTACTATAAAATTCTTAGTAGAATAATTTCTTCATGTACTGTGAAGAGAAGTGCCAGAACTTTGTTGAATCTCTGCTGATAGTTTTATGCAAGATTCTGGAGGGTGGAACAGATTTGCATTCCGCAGAGGGTGGTTTGTTACTTAAGGCCTATGCGAGCATGCTAAGCTACTTTAGTGGTGTTTGACTCTTAAGTGATCCCATGGACTGTGGCCTGCCAGGCTCCTCTGTTCATAGGATTCTCCAGGCAAGAATACTAGAGTGGGTTGCCATGCCCTCCTCCAGGGGATCTTCCTGATCCAGGAGTCGAACGCATATCTCCTGAGTCTCTTACATTTGGCAGGTGGGTTCTTTACCACTAGTGCCACCTGGGAAGCCTATTTAAGGCCTATGACTTGGGTTAACCTAGGAAAAAGAATTGTATGGCATTACAGGCAGTGAAGAGACTTTGTCTCATATCTAACCAGACCTTCAAGTATAAAGGAAGTTGAGCTCGGGGCAATAAGTGGTTTGTCCAAAGCTACCAAGGCCACAAAGCATGGCTAGGTCTGATATGTTGATCTCCAGGTCCTACCCCTCAGTTCTTCACCTTCTGCATCTTGATTCCATCAAAATTGCTTGTTCTGGCAAGGGAGAGAATCTCTCTTAATCTATTTCTGAAATAAAATTTTCTCTGCCATTTGCAACACTCCAGAGAATAGGAACATAACAAAATCATTGTTTTGCGTTAATACTTCCATTTCCAGCTATCTCGGCAATCAATCAGAACTTTTATCTTCTTGCCTGAAGAGACAAGGACATTTAATTCACAGCAATTTCCGTTTTCCTTTCTCTCAGAGACTCTATTAAACAAAACATGATGGATCACACTCTATATTTGCATGCCAGCTAAAACAGGGACAGAACGCTGCTAGAACAGAAAGGATCCTACCTTTGTCTAAACCTGACAGAGGTGAAATGGAGGTTAGCACTGGGAAATGCTCAATTTCTGCCCATGTGAGTCTTCTTCACTCAAGGAAAGTGGCCCAATTAACAGACAGAATAGAAGCTGGAAACTGTGCTAAAAATTAAGAAATTCTCATCAACAGAGATCATGTTGTTCAGTTGTGCAGTCATGTCCCACACTTTGCAGCCCCATAGAAAGACTCTTTGTGTCTAGAAAAACAAAGATCATAGTCCTACCTAATTAAGGCTCGGCTTCCCTGGTAGCTCAGTGGTAAAGAGTCCACCTGCCAGTACAGGAGACACAGGTTCAATCCCTGGTCCTGGAAGATCCCCTGAAGAAGGAAATGGCACGCAAGTCCACTATTCTTGCCTAGAGGACCTCAGGGGCACAGGAGCTTGGTGGGCTGCAGTTCATAGTGGGTCACAAAGAGTTGGACACAACTTAGAGACTAACTATCAACAACAATTAAGGGTACTTTTTGGTTTGTTTTGGTTGCTGCATGTGGCTTATGGGACCTTGTTCCTGGACCAGGGATTGAACCCAGGCTCTCAGGCAGTGAAAAGGCCAAGTCCTAACCTTTGGACTGTCAGGGAATTCCCACGGCTAGTTGTTTTTTTGATAACACTTGAATCTTAGAAAACTGATTTGGGGCATAATCTGGCCAAGAATTCTTGTTACTATGCTGGTCATTTCAGTTCGTTCGCTCCTTCCTATAACAATTAGAACAGAAATTTTTTGAATCTGTGTATTTATAAAGACCGTTCATCTTTCCTCTTCTTCACAGTACCCAGGAATGCTTGCCTTGTATGTATTTTAGAGCAACCCAATGTATCTTATAAGCTTTTGCAAATGGAGCTGTTGACTGTGCTATTGACAGGACCACAATCCAGCTGCTAGTTTTATGCAGATGATGATATTTCTACCTGTATTTTCTTTTCTACAGGGAGTTTATCATTTGCTTGAAAACAAGGTTAAATAGTGATGTGTTGACTTGAATGCAGGTCTCCTGTCTCTTAGTGACAAAGCTGTTTTCATTCATATATTTATTCCTTTAAGAGATCTTATTGTGTTGGGAATATAAACAAGATGTAGTATCTTCCCACAAGAAATTTACAGACAAGGGAGGTATTATAGATAAATTAACACTAATAATACAGTGTAATAAACACTATTGTGGAATGAATGTGAGATTCTGTGGGAGCACATAGGAGAGATTCAGAATGCTATTTGGGGGATTTAGGGAAATTGTTAATTTCCTTAATCCTCCCGTAATGCAATTTAAGGAAAGAGTTTCAGAAAAAGTAAAATCTAAATTGCAACCTGAAGGCTGGACTACAGTTAGCTTTGTGATGCAGTGGGGGAACCAGGCAGAGGGAATTATCTGAGATGAGAAAGCCTGGCTCATCCATGGAGAAATGTGCCATTTATGTACAGGATGACTATATACGGATAATGATGAGAGAAGTTGGAAAGAGCAATTGTTTAGGCTCCATAAGCCTTGTTAAAGATTTTGAACTTGCTATGTATTGCAGTGGGAAAATGTTGAATGATTACTGGAACATGAATGACAAAATTACTGAAGAATCTGCCTGCAATGCAAGAAACCCAGGTTTGATCCCTGGGTTGGGAAGATCCCCTGGATAAGCGCATGACTACCCACTCTAGCATTCTTGCCTGGAGAAATCCATGGACAGAGGAGCCTGGTGGGATATAGCCCATGGGGTATCAAAGAGCCAGGCATGACTGAGCAACTAACACATAGAACAATCATTTGGGCTAGGATATGGGTGATAGATTAGACAGAATCAAGGAAACAGACACCCCCACCACAGCCTGGATTGTCTACCTACAGTCTTTTGTCACAATTGATCAGAAGGAAACTTATTTAGGAAATGAGCAAATGTTGGAATTTCTATTGATTTGGTAACCACGCTTCATAGTCTTTCCAGGTTCCCAGAGTAGAATTTTCCAGTGTTACCTTCCCCAGGGGGGAAAGGTTGTGCCAGTAGACGTTTCCTGTCTTATGTCAGGGAATCTTCAGTTCATCCTGTCTTTAATCCTCTCTATGTTTTGGCTGGTGATTGCTGTTCTGGTAGCAATACTCACAGCTCTTTCCCCTCTTTTGACATGCCTTATTATATGTCTGTTACTCATGGTCCTTGATTTTAATTTGTTATCTACTTAAGGAAGGAGGCTTTATGCAATCCCAGGCCTATGGGCCCTCCAGTGACTTTTCAGAGATTCCTCATCCTTGCCCAAACTGTAGATTGGTCATCCTTTCCCAAATCCTTTCTCTGTACAGTGGGATCCACCTGAGGATGTGTTATGCTAAGTGAACATATATGAGAAGTAAAGTCTCCAATCATATCGCCTACTTCACTAGCTCCTCGCTGCCCATGACAGGCCCACCATTGTGCCATTTTGTAGAGACCAACACTGTTCTCAGGAACAATGAGGGCAGGTCTCATACAGGTCACGTCAGGGGATGATTTGTTTTGGCCACATTCACTTTCTTTCTTTCTTTTTTACAAACATTTAAATTTATTTATTTATATTTTTCCATCATGGTTTATCGTAGGATATTGAATATAGTTCCCTGTGCTATACAGTAGGGCCTTGTTGTTTAGCCATTCTAAATGTAATAGTTTGCATCTACCAACTCCAGATTCCCAGTCCATCCTTCTCCCTTCCCTCCACCCCCTTGGCAACCACAAGTCTGTTCTCTATGTCTGTGAGTCTGTTTCTGTTTTGTAGGTAGGTTCATCTGTGCCATATTTTAGAGTCCACATATAAGTGATAGCATATGGTATTTTTCTTTCTCTTTCTGACATAGTTCACTTAGTATAACGATATCTAGTTGTACCCATGTTGCTGCAAATGTTGTCCCCATTCACTTTCAATGCTAATGTGAGTTTGAATTTAGAGGCCAAGATGGATCACTTCTAAAGTCCAGAGATAGTGGCTTGGGACTTCCTTGGAGGTCCAGTGGTAAAGAACCCACCTTGCAATCAGGGGACGTAATCCCCTGGCCAGGGAACTAAGATCCCATATGCCAAGCAGCAGCTAAACCTGAGCACTGCAACTACTAAGCCTGCAGGCTACAATGGAGAGTGTGTGTGCTACACAAAGATTCTGCATGATGCAGTGAAGATCCTGTGTGCCTCAACTAAGAGCTGATGCAGCCAAAAGAAAAAAAAAGAGAGAGAGAGAGAGAGAGAGAGATGACGGCTTATATATATTCCAGGAGGAGCTTAGAGAGGAACCTGACAAAGAGGGGGTGACAGGAGGGCTGAAGAAGGTCTTTGGAGCTGCCAAGACCTCCTTTTCCCACGACTCCTTTTCTTTTATTTCAGACAATTTCCTGTATTGAACAGAAAGTGTTAATTCCTACCTTCCAACATAGGTGTCCATGCTGACCCTAGAGTTGATCAGATCTCACAGTTAGTATCCCCCTCCATGTCACTCACTAAGGTTATTGTCTCACAGATATCCAGATCCGGCATTTATCCACCTAGATACCAGGAACAAGCCCAGGATATGCCCTGTTGTCTCCAAGGACACCTTTTAGGCAAAGCCATCCTGGGATCCTCCACCTGTTTCCCCAGAACCTATCATATTTGTTCAGCTAACATTTCCTGAATTGAATTAAACACTCAACGATGTGAATGGCTCAAAATTTCCACATGCAGTGTGCATCTTGCAGACAGTTCCCACGCTGATGGTGCAGTGTTGTGGGGTGGGTAGGGAGGAGACCTAGTATTTGGGACTCAGAGGTGGCACCCGGCTCTAGGCTGACAGGGGCCTATCAAGGTGGGGGTGATGGATGGATTTGCACAAGGGAGGTGGTTATTTTAATAAGGATTATCTGAGTTAGCTGAGAATAACCAGCTGCTTGTCACCACAGGGAGCACCATTTGACATAAATGAAGACAAGGACAATGATTGAGTCTGAAGGAGAGTTAATTGAAAAGGAGTAGCTTGCTCTGATCTGCAGATTGAGCTCCTTAGGAGGATTCAGGGGAGCCAGAGTGAGTCAAAGGATTTTACATGCAGGAATTTCCCTGGGAGATGCAGACACCAGAACTCTATTGACCTCAAATCAGGAAAAGGCCAACATCACAGCAGCTCAAAGGGTGTTAGTTTCCTGGGGATGCATCTCTTAATTGCACTGTTCATTAAAGTGGTGCCTTTTTTTTTTTTAATTTTAGAGTTAGACAAGCTTTTAAAAAATATCAAAGGCAAGGAGAATGAAAGCGTTAAGAGTTAAGTATTTGACCCTTGTTCATCTAACCAAATGTCTTCAGGTTTTGGATTGAAAGATAATTTTGTTCAGTTGAGGACCCACTTCTCTATTAATTCTTCTGGAAATCAAGAATTAATAAGCATTTGCTTGAGAAAAGCCAGTATTGATTTTTCTCTTGATGAGTATGAGCTACATACCATACATTTTCTACTGTGTTATTCAAAACTCTGCTCAAATGTCATCTCTTCAGACAAGTTGTATAGGACCAATCACTCTGTCGACATGAGAGCCCCGTCATTCTCTGTCAGTAATCACCCTGATGCATTTTTCTTTTTGGTGTTTAGTATGAGATTATATTGAGCTCTCCTGGTGGCTCAGTGGTAAAGAATCTGCCAGCAATGCAGAAGACTCAGGTTCAATCTCTGGGTTGGGAAAATCCCCTGGAGGAGGAGGGCATGGCGACCCACTCCATGGGTATCCTTGCCTGGAGAAGTTCATGGGTAGAGGAGCCTGGTGAGCTATAGTCCATGGGGTCACGAAGAGTCGGACATGACTGAGTGACACTCACTCACTCATGATGTTATACTGCATACTTATTTTTCTTTCTAGCCTGGGTGACTGTGACCTTCATGAAGGCAGGAACTTTGTTTAAGTTACTACTGTATCTTTAGTACCTAAAATAGTGTTTGTCACTATTAAAAATGAATGACCAAGTACCCTGGGCAGGAATTTTTGTGTTTATTTCTAGTATGCTATATTCACTTTTTATTTTCTTGTGTGGAAAGCTATTTTATTGCAGATTTTAAAGTTCTTTTATGAAGAAACAATAATAACAAAGAGATAAAAGTACTATTAGCAATAAACAACAGGAAAGCTGGTCACAGTGGGGAAAAAACACCAAAAATTAACAGCTGAAGAAATAAAGTATCACAGAAATAAGCAGCCTAAATATAAGTATGCCACAAAACTAAGTTAGGTGAAGTGAACTGTGTAAGAGCCATGGCATAAATTTCACCGTACAATTGGTATATATGATTCTGTTGGGTGATCAATGAACCCTGTGACTAGTCCTGTGCTTTTTATTGAAATTTTTATTGAGATAATTATAGATTCACATGCATTTGTAAGGATTAATAAAGATCCTGGGAGCTCTAATGCCAGCAGGACTGGTCATGTGCCACCTATCTTTAAGGGCAGAGAGTCACACTCTTGACTTTAAGAAATGAAAAAGGGACAGTTCCAATGTAAGATAGCATCATAGGGGGCTCCTGAACTCACATCCTCCTATGCACACGAAACCTGCAGATACACATGGAGCAATTTCCTCCAAAAGAAATCCAGAAACTAGCTAAATGATGCCTACACATCATGAATGGAAAAAAACCCACATCAAAAAGGGTTGGACAGGCTGAGATGCACTCTTACTCTAAACCCTTCCTCTGGCTCAGTCACCTACACTTGAGTGGGATCTTACAACTCCCAGTTTTTCCTTGAGGAGTGAAGGACTTCAACTCAGCAGTAAGCAACCCAGCTTTTAAAACTGCCACCTGGGAGACAGGTCCCTTAGCTTAGAAAACCAATGGGACTTGGCGTCTCAGAGACTCACAAGGCTATAGCAAGCCAAGAACCAGTTTTATTTAAACGTATTTATTTTTAATTGAAGGATAATTGCTCTACAATATTGTGTTGGTTTGTTCCATTCATCAACATGAATTAGCCATACTTATACATTATGTCCCCTTCTTCTCAAACCTTCCTCCCACCTCCTTTCCCATCCCACCCCTCTAGATTGTCACAGATCCCTGGTTTGAGTTCCCTGAGATATACAGCAAATTCCCATTGGCTATCTATTTTATGTATTATAGTGTATATGTTTCCATGTTACTCTCTCCATTCGTCCCACTCTCTCCTTCTCCCTCTCTCTCCGCAGTTCCATTGTCTACATCTGCATCTCCATTGCAGCCCTGCAAATAGGTTCATCAGTACCATTTTTATAGATTCCATATATATGTATTAATATATGATATTTTTCTCTTTCTGACTTAACTTCACTCTGTTATGATTAACCTAGACAGCATATTAAAAAGTAGAGACATTACTTTACCAACAAAAGTCTGTCCAGTCAAAGCTTTGATTTTTCCAGTAGTCATTTATGGATGTGAGAGTTGGACTATAAAGACAGCTGAGCACAGAAGAATTGTTACTTTTGAACTGTGGTGTTGAAGACTCTTGAGAGTCCCTTGCACTGCAAGGAAATCCAACCAGTTCATCCTAAAGGAAATCAGTCCTGAATATTCATTGGAAGGACTGATGCTGAAGCTGAAACTTCAATACTTTGGCCACCTGATGGGAAGAACTGACTCATTGGAAAAGACCCTGGTGCTAGGAAAGATGGAAGGCAGGAGGAGAAGGGAATGACAGAGGATGAGATGGTTGGATGGCATCACTGACGCAATGGACATGAGTTTGAGTAAATTCCAGGAGCTGGTGATGGACAGGGAAGCCTGGTGTGCTGCAGTCCATGGGGTCTCAAAGAGTCAACTTGTGACAAAGAGTCACTCGACATGACTGAGCGACTGAACTGAACTGAATTCACTCTATATAATTGGCTCTAGGTTCATCCATCTTATTAGAACTGACTCAGATGTGTTCCTTTTTAAGTCTGAGTAATATTTCCATTGTAAGAAACAGTTTTTGAAAAGGACTTGCTGTTACTCCCCCTGGCCCTCACCCTCAGCTCAGCACAGATGAAGCAGATTGAAAAGCCTTTCTCTGAAAGAGGCCTCTTCGTACATCACAAGCTGCTGAGGGTCAGGTTCCTAACGCAGCACACCTGTGGGGGCTGACTGAGCTCCTCCCCTGAGACTGAGGAGGCCAGTGGGTGAGAAGTATCTGAGCTCTCTCTCCAGCCTGATCTAGGACGCCGGTGTGTCTACTGTGTTTGCTGGAATATTTCCACAGAGATGTCCAACTGCCCTTCAGAAAGGTTTGGAAATAATTTTATTCTCTTTAGTAATGAATGAGAATGGAGGTTTCTCCTCATTCTTGCAAACATTCACTGTTATTTATGTTTTAAATGTTTGGTGTGTTTATTGTTGTTTTTGATATGGACCATTTTTGCAGTCTTTATTGAATTTGTTAAAACACTGCTTCTGTTTTGTGTTTTGTTTTTTTGGCTGTGAGGCATTGGGGTCCTAGAATCCGCAACCCCACTATTGGAAGGTGAAATCTTAACCACTGGACCAGTAGGGAAATCCTTTGGCTGTTGTTTTTTTAAATCTATGATCACGGGCCATTTTCTTTTTAATGTGATGGTGGGTTTTTGTCTATTTGTTTTGGACCAGTGGCTTTCAACTCTGGCAGCTTGTGGATCTCCTGGTGAACTTCTAAATAATGCTTGAGCCTCAGCCCCAGCTGATTAAATTACAGACTCCTCAGGCAGTTCTGATGTTCAGCCGTGATTGACAGCCACTCTTTGGGGCTAGGATGGGAGTTGATGGAGGCACAAACTGCTGAGGTATAGATTTGGTTCAGGAGCTCATAGTACAGCATGACATCAAGTCAGAGCAAGCACCCAAATAGCCACATCAGCTGACGAATATTATTTAATTAGCTCTGCAGATAATCAAGGCTCACTCTGTTTCCAGTGATATCATTTCGAAGCAGCGTTTGTTGGAGAACTGGCGAGTTTGGCCATCACAGCCTGGATGTGAAGTCCTGAGTCCCTGCTTAGAGTCACAAGTTTAACAAACATCTGAGTTATCAGGAATATAAGCATGGCTTCTTGGCAAACAAGGTATATTGTGTGTGTGGTTAAGCTTTTTATTTTGAGATAGTTGTAGATTCCCATGCAGTTGTAAGAAATAGTATCGAGAGATCTCATATACCCTTTACCCCAAAGTATGGGACAATATCGCAAGCAGGATATGGGCACCGACAGTCAAGGAGCAGAACATTTCCATCACCTCAAGGAATCTCCCATGTTGCTTTTCTTTAGCCACACCCACTTCCCTTCTGAGGCAACTCCTTCCTTAACTACTAGCCACCATGAAGCTGGCCTCCGTTTCTATACACCTGACATTTCAAGCATGTTACATAAGTAGAATCATACAAGATACAACCTTTGAGGATTTTTTTGCACTCTGCACAATTCTCTTGTGATTTATTTAGTGTGTTTTATTTATTTATTATTTATCAATATTTATTTATCAGTATTTATTGATATTCCTTTTTATTTATCAATACTCCTTTTTATTTCTGAAGTAGTATTCTGTAGTAAAGATATATCATAGTTTAACTATTCACTCACTGAAAGAACATCTGGGTCGTTTCCAGTTTTTGCAAAGAAAGTGTCAATAAACATTTATGTGTGTGTGTGTGTGTGTGTATACATACATATATATATTTGTGTGTGTGTGTGTATGTGTTAGCATATCTCCATTTCTTTGGGATAAGAGTGCCCTTGCTGGATGATTTGAAAATAATTTCTTTTTTTCAAAACAGCCAAACTGTTTTCCAGAGTGATTGTACCATTTTACGTTCACACTAGTAATGTATGAGTAGTTAACTTCCTCTGCATCCTCACCTGCATTTGATGTTGTCATTTAAAAAAAAAATTAGCTATTCTGATATACATGCAGTGATCACACTGCTGCAGCTGCTAAGTCGCTTCAGTCGTGTCCGACGCATTATGGTTTTAACTTCGTTTCCCTAGTAGCTATTGAACATCTTTTCATGTGCTAATCTGCAGTCTGTGTATCTTTGGTGAAATATCTGTTTATGCCTTTTGCCCATTTTGTGATTGGGCTGTTTTTTGTTTTTTACTGTTGATGTTTGAGAGTTCATTATATACTTGTTCTTTGTCAGATATGTGGTTTGTAAGTATTTTCTCTCAGCCTGTAGCTTGTTTTTTCATTCTCTTGACAGGGTCTTTTGTAGAGCAAAAGTTTTAAGATGCAGTTCAGTTGATCGAATTTTCCTTTCATGAATTAAGGACTCTTTACCTAGACTTGTATTCCAAAGATGTTTCTCATGTTTCCTTTTTTCTGAAAGTTTTATAGTTTACATTTAAGTCTGTGATCCATTTTGGTTTAACTTTATATGTTTCTTTTTTATTTTTTTTTGTTGATAGATGTTCAATTGCTTGAGCACAATTTATTGGAGAGGCAATCTTTTCTCCATTGAATGTTTTTGTACCTTTGTCAAAAGTCAGTTGGGCATGTTTGTATACGTATGTTTCTGGGCTCTCTGCTTTGTCCAGTTGAACCGTCTATTCCTCTGATAATATTGTAATGATTACTGTAGTTAAATAGTAAATGTTGAAATTGGGTAGATTGATTCTTCATACTTAGTTTTTTGTTTTTGAAATCATTTTACTTTTATAGTTCCTTTATGTCTCTACATAAATTTTAGAGTAATTTTGTCTATATCTGCAAAAGATATTGCTGGGGTTTTGGTAGAAATTTTGTTAAACCTGTGCATTAATTTGGGGAGAATTGGTATCTTTACTGTGTTTAGTCTTCCAATTCATAAACGCAGTACATCTCTCCATTTATCTAGATTTTTCTTCCTTTTCCCATTCCCTGTTTCCTCCCCCTTCATTCCTTCTTTCTTTCCTTCCTTCCTTTTCTCAGTATTATATAGTTTTCAGCATGCATATCCTGTACATGTTTTGTTAGATTTACATATAAGTTTTTAATTTTTTTTAGCAATTGGAAATGATATTGAATTTTTAGTTTTAGTTTCTACATACTCATTGCTAATATATAAAAATATAACTGATTTTTTTGTGTTTTCTTGTATTTCATGACCTTGCTGAACTTATTTATCCTATAATTTTTTTTTCAGATTCTTGGGCATTTTCTCTGTAGACAATAATGTTATCTGCAAGCATTTTAATTTTTTCTTTTCTGATCTGCATGGCTTTTACCTCTTTTTCTTGTCTTCTTGCAGTGGCTAGCATTTTTAACACTATGTTGGATAATAGTGGTATGTGTAGACATCCTTGAATTGTTCTCAGCCTTAGAAAGAAATCATTGTCATTGACCATTAAGTATAATGTTAGCTGCAAGTTTATTTATTTATTTTTGTAGATACTCTTCATCAAGTTGAAGAAGTTCTCCTCTATTTCTATTATTCTGAAATTATTTTTTTAAAACTATGAATGGGTGTTGAATTTTGTCAGTTGCTTTTTTTGCATCATTGATTTAATCACATGGTGACTTTTTTATTCTTTAGTGTGTTAATATGGCAGATTACATTGAGTTTTTCAAACTCATGGGTTGCAGTGGTGATGGGGGTGGTTGTTGTTTTCTATTATTTATTTGCTTAGTCATGTCTAACTCTGTGACCCCATGGACTGTAGTCTGCCAGGCAGGCAGAGGGGATGAAATTTCCAGCTCTCTACTTGGCCTTCTCTAACAACACACTGGTGTGGTATTGTAACCTCCCAAGGATAGAAATATAAATTCTCCACTCAGTTGTTTCTGGGTTTTGGTGACTGGGGTTGGAGCCACAGTTTTGTATCGTTTTTCTGTGTTTGGCTACAACAGAGCAGTTATTACATAAGACTCTTCTTATGCTGCCTCTGATTTGGTTCTTTGAGAGAGAGTAAGTTTAATTAATTTATTCTTTTACTTGTGGATGTTTCTGGTTGTTTGGCTTGGGATATTTGAGGCAAAAATAAGATTCAAGGAACTTACCACCATGACCTTCCCCTGGTTCTGTAGAGCCTAATTGGTCTTCTCTCCACTTTTCAGGGTTTCCTTGCCTTTATATATAATGGCCAGAGATTTTATTTTAAGATTTATTTTTTTATTTATGTTTGTTATGGCCCTTTAATGGGCCGGGGCTTGGGGGTGCAGAGTTGACGATAAGAAAATAAAGGAAAGAAAAAGAGGCCGATATCCCCTAGTTTACGTGAGACATCAATAAAACCTCTGACACGAGGTTTGCGTTGCTACACGTTAGGCGCAGGGCGCCCTCGCATGGGGGACTTGAAAGCCCGGGCGGGTTAGTGAGCACAACCGACGCTCGCACTCTATGAGACTGGCCTGAAGGAGAGAAATAGAGAAAAGGAAGAAGGAGAAAAGAAACGAGACACAGGGACCAAAGCTCTGATGGAGCAAAGGTGTTTATTCAGCATAATGTGGGCATATATATACTGTCTTACAAGATAGCCTTTTCAGCAAAGATAAAAATCTTGCAACTTATCCAGGAAACATAGGGCTAGAATCCATCTCAAAGAGAGGGGGTTGTAAAAACTCACTTTCCATATCAGAGAGGGAAGAAGGCTGTAAATGGTTACTTTACTTTAAGAATGTATGCATTTCTTTTGTCCCCAGGAAAGGTGTGCCTCTCCACTCATCTATGAATATTCAGGGATTGATAAGGGACATCAGAAAACAGCACACAGGAAGCCTCCTGCCAAATGTTCCCTGACAGATGTTGACCATTTTAAAAGTTTTTTTTTTTTTTAATTGAACTTGTCACAGCATTGCTTTTGTTTTATATTTTGGTTTTTGGCCTTGAGGCACATGGGATCTTGATTCCTTGAACTGTACCCCCTGCTTTGGGAGGTGAAGTCTTAATCCCTGGACTGCCCAGGGAAGTCCCATGTCCAGAGTTTTTAGTTGTACTTAGCAGGAGGAATAGGAGAAAGTATTTCTACTCCATATTCTCAGAAGTGTAAGCATGTAATTTTAGTTGTGGCCACATTGGATGCCCTAGATTGAACTAGTCAGGATAAGACATTTATTTACATATAGCAACTTTCCTTCCTCATCATTCTGCACGATTGAAATATTCTTTGCCTGCTTTAGCAAATGAAGTCTTGGTTAAATGTTTTACATTACTGAAAATGTTGAATTTTTTGTTTCACACATTTCACTTAAGCCCAATATGTCTCCAGAATTCTCTCTTTTAGTTATTGTTTTGTTGCTTGTTGACAAGACCCCAACTGGAGACTTTTGTGTGGAAAGAATGAAGGTTTCAGGGGAGGCATAACTTTTTGTGGGAATTGTCCTTGGGGATGGTCTTAGGGAAATACTAGGGGAAAGACAGGGAAGGGGGAGGGAGACAGACCTTGTGTAGAGTCTATACGTGAGGTGCCTCACACAGGTTATCTCATTCAATCTTACAGAAGTATTGTTACCACCTCTGGTTTTCAGCTGAGACCTTGGCTTAGAGAGGTTAAGATGATTTAAGTAGATGTGTCCAAATTGGTTTTTAACCCTGTATAGTGACAACAGCTTTAGTTGTTCTCCCAAGCTGCCTCCACCAGGTCATGAAATCATCACACATTTATATTGAAGTTTTGCCCTCAGTTTATGCCCTGTTTATTCTGAAGGATATATTGTAGATAAGACGGTGGAGATAAGATCTATGATTACCTTGTCCTGCTGGCTTTAGTGACTATCATGGAACACAGTTGTTATTTTTTCCTAACATTTCAGCCTAGGCAATTGGATTCATGAAAAAACTAGGATCAGGATTTTGGGGAGAAAGAAAAAAATTGTCAAAGGATGACAGCAAAAGAATATAGGCTAGAGAACTGTGTGTCTCAATAAAGCATCACTAGCAGTCCAGCAGAAGAAGCATTTTAAGCATTAAAAATGAGAGTATTTTGACCTAGTCAAGCATCACCCAAACGTAAAATTGTGGCAAATAATGTAAATTAGGTAATAGAATTTTGGTTCAGAAGAAAAGTATCAATCAGTACGGTTCAGTCACTCATTTGTGTCTGACTCTTTCCGACCCCAGGGACTGCAGCACTCTAGACCTCCATGTCCATCACCAGCTCCCAGAGCTTGCTCAAACTCATGTCCATCGAGTTGGTGATGCCATCCAACCATCTCATCCTCTGTCATCCCCTTCTTCTCCTGCCTTCAGTGTCAATATAAAACACAAAAATTGTATGGTGTGGGATTCAGTAATGTAGGGTAAAGTACAGTAGTTTCATGAATTATTTGCTGAGGTGTGACAGTGATATTGTGGCTTCATAGGAGAATGTCCTTATTTAGGAGATGTGTGCCAGACTGTTTTCATGTCAAATGTCATGATGTCTGCACCTGACCTTCAAATTGTTCAGTCAAAAAAAAAAAAAAAAACCACTTGGAATATTTTATTCCCATGTTCGCTTTACTTTGTTGTCCCCTTCTCCCTTGGGCACAGTGCCTAGGGCCCAGATACTCTGGAGGGTCTACAAAAATGTCTTTTAAACATCCTTCTAAATTAAAAGACAAAAAATAAATTTCTAGGTCAAATATTTTAACTTACAGTATTCATAACTCACCTTCATGCCAACACAGCCATAAAATAGAGTTTTAAATATACTTTTATTGAGGAAGAGGCACACAAAAGTGCCTATGGCCCAGGGAAGTCATAAAGTGGTTCTCGATGCCACCATTAGGATTTAAACTTCAGGAGGTCCAAGATCAGTGGTTCCTTGGGTATTATGGACAATCAACACAATGCCAGGTGTGGCCACAGTCTCAATTAGCATTTGTTGATTGAATTTTATGAACATTGAACATATTCTTCTGCTAAAGGATGTAAAATGCTCTTCTAATAAGCGAAGTATGTATTATTTTTGGACTATCAAATATTTTGAGTTGTTAGTGTCTCATTCCCTCTTTATTGGTATGGAAATTTGAGAATTGGATACAAAGGAAGGAAAAGATGGATCAATGACAGAGGCGTCATTTGTTGAATACTCACTATATGATCGGCAGTGACCTGCATTTCAGGCCCTCTTTCCGCATGCTTTGAACCCAGTGTGTCTGTCTGTAGGAGGAAACCACAGGATGATTTTATGAATATTATTCTGCAGATAATTTGCATACAACAGCAGCAGCAACAATGTAACAAGAAGCATCAGCTGGCATTTTTCACATGCACACTAGTCATGTACTCAAAAGCACTTTATGGGAATGACCTCATTTAATCCTTATAAAATACCTCATATATAAAAATGAACAATACTTCCTTTTGTAGATGAGCAAAGGAAGGCCCAAGAAGTTGAGTGACTCCTCATTATTGCTCAGTGAGAAAGTGACCAAGCCAGGACCTGAAGCCACCTCACTGGATTCCCATGCACATTCTCTTCACTCCACTTTGCCTCCCGTGAGTGTGTCATTTGCAAGTGTCTTGAGCAGGCTGCCTTTGAAAACTCAGGGATTATTTTTAGCTTTTCACGTAGCATTTGTTGACTGAATGATTTGGGATTAAGTGCCTTATCTATAACCGTTATTGATAGTAATGCCTGGAACTGAGGTATTGGAAATCACCTTGTGATTCTAGGAAAGAGAACTAGATGTGAAAAAGAAAGCTGTACAGAGCTGCTTACCCTCATCTGATGCTCTGGGGTTAAGGCCCTACTGGGGAGACCAAGAAGCAGAGCAGGCTATATGCTCTGGTGGCCCTCTCTCATGGACTCATTGGCCTGGCTGTCACAGGAAGAGAGTTGAACTCAAGTTCCATCAGACTTAGCCTGACTTTCAATTTTTCTGTTCTGAGGATGGGCAAGGCCCTGAATTTAGGTCTGCTAACCTATAAGTCTGTCTGTAGGAGGAAAGCAGGAGCTGCCTTTAACACAAAACATCCTAAGACCAAGTTTGGCTATGACTGTGACAGGCTTCAGTGTGCTGTTGACTGTGGAATAAAAACTAGAAGGTACCAAAAACTGGGGGTTTCTGCTAAGCCCTGATCCACTAAGAGAATGTACAGAAACAGTCATATCTTAGGCAAGATGGACAGAGTGCATGGTGTCCCACTATGGGTCCTCTGAGTAATAATAATGTTTCTTGATTCAAGAGATGGGTAGACCTACAGGGCTTATATTTAGGCAATGAGTGGACACAGGGATGAGAGAGTGGATGAATGAGTCCCTCCCTCTGGAAGATTGCTCTTCTGCCCGAGGGACTCCGAGCATTTTGTTAATTTCTTCTCTTACAGTACTTTCTGTAATCTACTGTGTTTGCTGGCTTTGTGATATACTGCAGAGCCCTAAAAGAGCTCACGGCTCAACCAGGGAAGCAAAGCAAGTACACAGCACATTAGAGCAGAGAGCTGTGCAGAGGGAAATGCAAGCACAAAGTGGAGTTGTGGGAGCAGGATTTGGACAGTAACTGACATCTCCTGGGTGGAAGCTTAGGGTCAGCATCTTGAGAAAGAGCTTGTTTGAGCTTGTCTCGGAAGGAGTAGGAGTTACCTGCTAACTTCAAGACCAAATGCGCTAGGAACAAGGTGTGCACATGTAAGGTCACTGAGTAGGGAGACTGTGGTTCCCACTTTGGAAACTGCAGGGAGTTCAAAACAACAGAGTTGTAGGCTGCATGGAAAGCGGGTGGCTGGATAGGAAAGGTGCAAGCAGACCAGATGAGGAGGGGTTTTAGCCATCTTGTTTAGGGATTGACACTTAATTCCATAAGGCTGAAGAGCCACTGAAGAACTTTAAGCAGAGTAACATTCAGTTCAGTTAAGTTCAGTCGCTCAGTTGTGTCCGATTCATTGTGACCCCATGGACTACAGCACACCAGGCTTTCCTATCTGTCACCAACTCCTGGAATGTACTCAAATTCATGTCCATTGAGTCAGCGATGTCATCCAACCATCTCATCCTCTGTCATCCCCTTTTCCTCTGGCCTTCAATCTTTCCCAGCGTCAGAGTCTTCAAATGAGTTAGTTCTTTGCATCAGGTGGCTAAAGTTTTGGAGTTTCAGTTTCACCATCAGTCCTTCCAATGAATATTCAGGACTGATTTCCTTTGGGATGGACTGGTTGGATCTCCTTGCTGTCAAGAGTCTTCTCCAACACCTCAGTGCAAAAGAATCAGTTCTTCGGCCCTCAGCTTTCTATAAGTCCAACTCTCACATCCATACATCACTACCAGAAAAACCATACCTTTGACTAGACAGACCTTTTTTGGCAAAGGTCTCTGCTTTTTAATATGCTGTCTAGATTGGTCATAACTTTTCTTCCAAGGAGTAAGTGTCTTTTAATTTCATGGCTGCAGTCACCATCTGCAGTGATTTCAGAGCCCCCCAAAATAAAGTCTACCACTGTTTCCCCATCTATTTCCCATGAAGTGATGGGATCAGATGCCATGATCTTAGTTTTCTGAATGTTGAGCTTTAAGCCAACCTTTTCACTCTCCTCTTTCACTTTCATCAAGGGGCTCTTTAGCTCTTCTTCACTTTCTGCCATAAGAGTGGGATCATCTGTATATCTGAGGTTATTGTTATTTCTCCCAGCAGTCTTGATTCCAGCTTGTGCTTCATCCAGCCCAGCGTTTCTCATGATGTACTCTGCATATAAGTTAAATAAGCAGGGTGACAGTATACAGCCTTGATGTACTTCTTTCCCAGTTTGGAACCAGTTTCTGTTGTCCCATGTCCAGTTCTAACTGTTGCTTCCTGACCTGCACCCAGATTTCTCAAGAAAGATCTTGGGGACAGGTTAATGAGGGCAGGAAACTGCTGGAGACTGTTGCAGGAGCTGCTGCAGCACTCTAGGAGTTTGATGGGCTGCTAAGCTACTGCAGGACCAGTGCTCTTGTGCCAGGTTCTGATGGGGGAGTTTCCCAGGCTGGGGAGGCAGTGTGCTCAAAGGGCTCCAAGTTTAGGAGGACACTGGCACAGAGCAAGCAGTCTGTGTGCAGGAGACCTGGGTCTGTCAAGGAATTAGTGGGAGTGTTGTGTTAGTTGCCCAGTCATGTCTGATTCTGTGACCCCATGGACTGTATGTAGCCTGCCAGGCTCCTCTGTCCATGGAATTCTTCAGGAAAGAATACTGGAGTGGGCTGCCATTCCCTTCTCCAGAGCAAGCAGTCAGTGTGCATGAGGCCCAGGTCTATCAAGGAGTTAATGGGAGAGGAAGCTGGAAATGCAGGTTGGAGGAAAACAGTGAAGCGTGGAAGGCTTTTAATGAATGACTGGAGGTAATGCAAGACAGGCAGGGAAGGGCAGCATTCCAGCTAACTGTGAGCTACTGTGATGTCATCAGACCTGTGTTTTAGAGGGTACGGCAGATCTCTAAAACCATGGAGAGGAGCTGGTGTTAGAAGGAGAGGAAAAAGGAGGAAAAAGAAGGAAACTATTGTAATATAGACAGAAGGTGATGAGACCCTGCACCAAGGCCATGCCTGTAGAAATAATTTTCAGGGGACAAATGTTAGATACTTTATATAACAGCATTGTACCTCAGTGAGTCTTGTTTGGCAGATTTCTTCCCAGAGGCAGAGTTAACACAGGACATGTGGGCATGAATTACAGGAATTAGAAGGATGTATGCTCAGGCATGGCAACCCACTCCAGTATTCTTGCCTGGAGAATCCCCATGGACAGAGGAGCCTGGTGGGCTACAGTCTGTGAGGTCACAGAGAGTCGAACCCAACTGAGTGCTAAGCACAGCATAGCACATGCTCACCATATCTATTTATAATTCTGATACCCAATGTGGAAAAGTGATCTTTAGCATCAGCGTCCTAGGGTAAACAAGATAATAAGATCTCACTCTTTACGATGTAGAAGTAAGAAGTCAGTATTCAGTTTTTAGGTTTTTGTTACAACTGTTTATTTTTAAGCTGAGGGTGGGATTGAGCCAACTTGGTGTGCCCCTTTTAATTGAAAGGAGTTGGGATTCAATAATTCTTTCATTCTTTCACTCTTCTGTGTTGTATTTCTGTGCAGGTGTATGTGATTCTGGGGGTGTCTGTTCTCTAGGTGGTGGCTACGTGGGGGTAGGTGATGTAGTATTTGTTCTGAAAAGCAAAGGAGTTGATGGATGTGAATATAGATTCCGTAATGCAGAGTGTGCTCTTCGTTTATGGCAGAGCACTTTGCACGCAGGCTCAGATTTTATAGGCAACTTTGTTTTAGTATGAGTGTAAAATTTTGCTAGATGTGTCTCCAGCAGACTTTCACCAGAAATTCACCTCTATTTGAACTGTGTAATCTTCCTTAAGATTCCAGGAGAGATTTTAGTACAAAGTAACTCTGAAGTTGTGAAATGACATAATCACAGTACATATGATACCCAGTCCTAGTGAGTGGGCTCTGCAGGCTTTAAAATGGATGCTTAGCATTTCTAAGTAGAAGTAGCAGCAGGAGTCAAGTCAGTATTTCTGTGTTCCCAAGGGCCTACTCTTTTTCTTTGTTCCTGATGATGTCCATTATAAATACAAGCTTCCTTTACAAAATAAAATAGGCAATAGTATGGTAGATTGGATGAAAATTCTCATTTCTTCACTCCCTTCCCATGTTACTGTTACATATCCACAGCCTCTGTTGTGTGACTTTACAGAACATCTCCCCAGAGGACATGGCTTCCTTCCCCATCCCTTGGTTTATGACAATGTCCAATTCTGAGAAGGATTCCCAGGTGGCTCAGTGGTATAAGTCTGCCTGCCAATGCAGGAGACACAGGAGATATGAATTTGATCCCTGGGCCAGGAAGATCCTTTGGAGAAGGAAAGGGCAACCCACTCCATATTCTTTCCTGGAAAATCCCTTGGACAGAGGAGCCTGGCAGTCTATGGTCCATAGGGTCACAGAGAGTCAGATATGACTGAGCTACCAGCACTTTTATTTCACACTTTCATGGGTGCATGTTAATTTGCCTACTTGTCTATATCTCCATATGTTGTCTGCAAAATGGTAATAATAACAGTGTACCTACCTCCGAAGACTAAAGGAGTAAATGAGCTAATACATGTAACATGTGCATAGTCTGTCTTTCCATTAGGTATCACTTAAAGTGAAAAATGATCAAGCACATGAATTTTGTAAATTAACTGATTTATTTTAATGGAAGATAATTATTTTACTATATTGTGATGGATTTTGCCATCACCGACATGAACGAGCCATGGGTGCACATGTGTCCCCCAATCCTGAAACCCGCGCCCCCCCCCCCCCCCGCCCCCGGGTTGTTCCAGAGTACTGGCTTTGAGTGTCCTGCTTCATGCTTTGAACTTGCACTGGTCATCTATTTCACATATGGTAATACACATGTTTCAAGGCTATTCTCTCAAATCATCCCACCCTTGCCTTCTCCCACATAGTCCAAAAGCCTGTTCTATACAACTGAAACACATGAATTTTTGAGTAGAGTTCTCAGAAAGGTGTTGGCTCAGTAGTATGGCAAAATTTATACTAAAGGCATTTTGGATTCCCTCTAAGGAAATAAAAATTCAAAGAATTAAACTAATTCCAAGTAATGTTACTGCACTCCTAAACAAAGCCCCCAAAATATTTAAAGTTATAGAAACTACAATTTTTAAATAAAAGCCATTCAACCCAACAGTGTATAATTCATAATGTCTAGAATCCAATATAAGCTACCACTTGTTCAAAGAAGCAAGATAATTTCATCCATTAACATGATAAAAAGTATTTAATAGAAGTGTACATATAAATGACAAGAATGAAGAATGACAGAATTAGTAGACAAGGATGTTAAAATATGTTATAAATGTATGCACTCAAGAAAGAGAGAAATATGAGCAAGTCAAAGGGAGATAAGGAGAATATAAAAAAGATAAATTGAACTTCTAAAAATGAAATATACAGTATCTAAAAAGAAAAGTACACTGGATAGATTAACTGCTGATTTTACATAACTGGGGGCTTCCCAGGTGGCGCTTGCGGTAAAGAACCCACCTGCCAATGTAGGAGACATAAGACACTTGGGTTTGGTCCGTGGGTCTGGGAGATCCTCTAGAGGAGGCATGGCAACCCACTCCAGTATTCTTGCCTGGAGAATCCCACGGACGGAGGATCCTGGTGGGCTACAGTCCGTAGGATCACAAAGAGGCAGACACGGCTGAAGTGACTGAGCATGCACGCACACAGACATTACAGAAGAAAAGACTAGTGACTTCGAAAATGTAGCTATAGAAATGATCCAAAATGCTCAGTTCCCAGAGGAATTTACTACAATGACTCTTGTGTCAGGGATATTGAGTCAGGAAACTTCTCAGTATGTGTTCTTCCAAATATTCAGAAGGAAAAGGTGAAGGTGTGATAGTGACTATAAGCCACCCAGCTCCTTTTTAGGAGGTTAAACTAGTATATATTATTTCTGGAACTCCAAACTGGTAAAGCTGTGGAATTTAGAAAATCCCATGGTGAGGAGTTCATATGTCCTCTAGGTAATCTTTTTTTTGGTCCTGGTGATCTCTCTCAAATGCCGCTTCTTGAATAATCCTTTAGGTGGACGTTGGTGGTAGTGGGCTGCTCAAGACTTACTTTATTGAGGACATGGGAGAGGAATGATCTGTTTAGCATCAAGTAAATCTGGAATTATTACCCAGGTCTGACTGTACTGCCCTACAGCTGCCTAAAAAAATGCACCTATTTGATAAAATAAAGGAAGTCACTTTTCAGACCATCAGTAGCAAGCGTATTTGGCAGAATGATTGAAATTTTCATTTTAAAATATCCTTTGATATGAGGAAATATATATTTCCTAGAAACACTTTAGTTATTCCATTGCCGCTGTTTTACCAAGATTTCTTCCTGGATGCTTTAGAACTTTTCCAAAGAATGTCTTTGCTTCCATAATTCAAAAGGGCCATCTTAATTCATAGCCCTCTTATGATGAGTAAGATCTGCTTCTCTACAGGTTATCTTTGCAGGTGTTTCCTTTTGCCAATGCTGCTGCTCTCTCTGTGTTCATATTCTTCTTTGGTCTGGCCGTCAATCTGCCTCTGATTATTCTATATGGATCTCTTCTCTTCACTAGCACCATTTCCTCTCATATCTTTCTTCTTTGGAATTTAAATAAATGTATCCCAATTACAGAGAGAGTAATCTTCATTCCCTAATCAAAACTTATTAACTCCAAATGATCCATTCAACCAAGTTTCAATGAGAGATAGAAAAAGGTTTCTAATTCAAATGATTATTATGATGCATAACTTACATATCATGTGTATCAGAAATGTAATTAAATTGCATGTTATTTACTGACTTAATCATTACAGCTGCATGAATGAAGCTTAATCACTCAGTTGCTTTTAACCACATTTAATTTATAAACTGTCATGCCAAAAATTTTACTTCCAAGCTTCAATTTCCATAAAATGGTTAAAACCCCAGAGGAAGGAAGAGACGATAAAGCCTGCATATGTGATTACAGGATTATTTATAGTGTGAATCTGGTACTTTTGACTTCAAAGCTGTAGAGGTTACATAATAACATTACTCTTTACCATTCTCTCTGAGACCACTGGAGAATTGTCTTTTAGCTCACTGCTTGTGCTAATTATTGTAAATTTTCGCTCGTGAAAAATAGGAGCAATCATTATTATAGTTTCTCAGGAGTTTGGTGAATATCATTCAAAATCAGAAGGGGTAGAAATAGCAAACTATTTGGCTGTGGCATGGCAGAACTGGAAAGGCCCTAGAGAGTAATAGACTGATGCTATTAGTCCAGTTTCCTCTTTCTGTAGATGGGTAAACTGTAAAATTGCAGGGAATTGTGTTGATGCCAACCAGTCAAAGTTCAGGTCACAAGAATTTGGGTTTATTACTTGGTGCAACAGGGGAGATTAACCTGATGGGCAGGTATGAGCATCAAAATAAGAGGCTGCAGGAAGATTTGCTACAGAGTTTGGCTTTAAGTTTGGTGACTTGAAGGAGGGTTCAAGGAGCAGAAGTTTGCTATGAATAGGTGTTATGAGGAAAAGGAATAATTCTATTTGAATTGTGTTTAGGATGCAAGAGGAGCAGAGTGAGGATAAAGCTATAACTGATTTTTCAAAAAAGCATCTAGCACTCATGGTAGCTGGGAGTGGGAGATGTTTGGATATTCCTGTGGTTTGGATGTTGTTCTTATGTTTGTTTAGGATCAGACACGACTGCAAAGTGCTCTTATGTTCTTCTCACTCCGTCACCACACTAGAGTAAGATCAGATGGTGTTGATGCTCCGCAACACCGTTCATGTCCAATAGAAAACCGTATTCTAGCTGTACCGGGTCAGCTCCCAGCGTACAGCTATCTGTAAGACTTCTGTACTGTTTCTCATTAAGACACCCAAAATGGGAAGACTAGGGGTCGTAGTGTCCAGGCTTGAACATAAATTTCTTGACTTCTAGGACAGAGGCCATTTAATGAATGCATGCCAGACCACGGACATCTGCAATGTGAGGAAACCAACAAAGTGGACAGTACGCAGAATTTGGAATTTGGTAAAATCAGGACCAAATGCTGGCTCTGCCACTGAATGATGTCGGTCAGTTTCTTTTCCTCAGAGAGGCCATTGCGTATCTTTAGATGAGTGTTGTTTTCTAATTCTGTGCAGTTAACTTTTTAGGAGGGTCCACAAGATACAATTTTTCTTCAGAAAAACATGTATAATAGATGCCAGCTTATCCTGGAGGCTTAAATTTTATCTTAATTTAAAGTAGATTTAGATTTTTTTTAATCTTACAGTTTTTGAAATCCTTATGTCAGTATCCTTATGTCAGGACTGATAATATCAGTCCTTGGAATGTAATGAGATAATTTCCTGAATGTTATTGAATGTTAGGGAAAAAACACCACACAGTGTATTTTTCCTCTTGCCCTATTTTAAGGCAGTTATTAAGACGTAATACTAAGGTTAGTAAAGTTGAATTCTTTCCTATTAAGCTCCAATTGGGAGTATAACTCTCAAGTAAAAAGTCTCAAGGATAATCTCCCTTGTTACATATTTCACTTCAACTCTTACCTTGAACATTGTTACAAGGTTTTTACTTGTAGAAGGTATTTACAAAGACTGTTTTGATTGTCTTTAAAGGATATAATCTTAGGAAAAGAATAACAACAAATATATACATGAAATAAGTTTAGAAAGCAATATGTCTATAATTGCTTTCAAACAAAATGTTCCTATAAATTAAATTTATGAATAAAACCATGTACATTTTCTGGAAGCCTTAGGTTTTCCTTTCAATGTTCTTATCCAAGGGATGGGATGTGGAAAAGTATTTTAAATTTCAGAGGAATGTATGGCAAAACCAACACAATAATGTAAAGGAAAAAATAAATTAATTAAAAAATAAACTAAAAAAATATTGATATGCAAAAAAAATTTTAGAGGAAAAATAAATTGCATAAATAAGGAAAATGATACTCAAACAGATAAAACGGGTAAGTGAAATTTCTAGAAATCACAAGTTACAAATAGAAAGTCTCTTCCTTTTACATTATAGTCACAGGAATGTTCTCTAGGCCCAGGGGTTGATTGTGCCCAGGGCACAGGGGCCACAGAGCTTGTAGAAAGGATTTGAAAGTAATCATTAGAAAGTAGAAGTCCCCCACAGCTCTTCCAAACCCAGAAATGCTGGATGAAATATATAACCACAGAAAACCTTAGGAGAGTGTCCATCTCAAAGATAAGGAAGAGAAATCCCATTTTCATACACCGCAAGGAATTCAAACCAGAACAGGGAGGTAAAACTAAAGTCGAATGCACTAAAGCTGAAGACCCAGGCCAGGTAAATGTGGGTGGAACTTTCTCTATCAGGTTATCTCTCGTGATGGAAAGAATTCCCACTGAAGATGTCAGAAAGCATCGAGAATTTTTTTGAGGAAGGAAACAAGTCATTCTATGAAAATACAGTAACAAGTGGATGTGTTAACAGCCCAACAATTTCCAATAAAGAACAATCTAGAGAGAATGCTAGATTTTATTTTATTTTATTTTTTTATGAAGTGAAAATTATCTGTTTATTTGCAAATAGAAACAAAGTTAATATACATGTAATTATTTCCCTTTTAATTTATAATCGATTGAATAACTGTTCTATCTAAAATTACATATCCTATGTATTATATTGCAATAACTTTCATACTACATAAAGAAATGCAGGAATTAAAGAGCCTAATGGCAGCAGTGGGGGTGAAGAATCTGCCTGCCAATGCAGGAGACATAAGAGACGAGTTTGATCCCTTGGTCAGGGAGATCCCTGGAGAAAGAAACGGCAACCCACTCCAGCACTCCTGCTCGGGGAAATCCCACAAACAGAGGAGCCGGTGGGCCAGTCCATAGGGTCGCAAAGAGTCGGACACAACTGAAGTGACTTAGTACGTATGTATGTACATACAGTGTACAAACTGCTGCATAAAATGGAACATATTTTTTTGCCTCATTCAAACAGTAAAGTCAAAGGATGAAGGGACTTTATTGGTCATTTTCTTATTTTATATCTAACAGTAACTAGTCCCTATAAGGTTTTGGGACTCAGAAGTTAAAAGTGTCCTTAGGGATTAAAGTTCTGCCAATTTGATGCTAAGTATTTTAAAAGGATGATCAGAGATGAAAGAAACCATAATATAAAAACAGGACATTATAAAAAAAGGGAAAGTTTATATAAAAACCCAGTAGGAATTATCCAAATAAAAGATAAATGAGCAGGACTTTAAATTTGAAAGCAACACCACCAACAACAACATATTTACGAGTTTAAAAGCAAGGTGACACTAAAAAAGTAGATGCTACTAATATTAAGCCCAAATCTATCATAATCACAGTGAGGCATGAACAAATGGAAACAAGTTCAACAACTGGATGAAAGAGCAGATTCTGTTGTATTTTTACAATGGTGTACTTAAATAGTGTAGTTGAAAATGAAAAAGATCAGTAAGTAGTAATAGAGACAAAATTAAAAAAAAACATTTAAAATGAAAGCAAACCACTACATATTGCATGATTACATTCATATTCACTTGATAAACCTATAATACAATACAATATGCTCTTGGATAGATAATAAGTAATTAAAATGTAAAAACATGGAGAGAGAGAATAGTGCAAACTTTAAACAGTGTTAACAGTTGCTCTTGGGGAGAGGTGGAGAAAGATTTTACTTGGGTCATTTTCAGCTGGATCTTCTAGTACATCTGTAATGTTTCAGTTACTTATATTAAAAAACTGAAGAAAAAAATAACAGTTTATATTCCAAGAAGAGAGATAATTTTTATTGTACTTTATTTTAGGATGTGTTTAAAATTTTTCTCACTTTAAAATATAGGGAAATATTAAAAATATGAAAAACATAACAACTTTCAGGTGAACATGGAGTTTATCACAACTCGTGGTCTGTGCTTCCCCACACATGGAAGTGACTCTGCCATGGGAGGCTCATTTTTGAAGTATAGTATAGTGGCCATAGAGAAATAAAAGTTTTCTGTGTGAATTCATGCAACCTGAGTATGTGGAAGGGCAAGATTATTTTTTACTCTTTCTTCTAGTCTTATTTGAGATATAATTGACATTCAGCACTTTATAAGTTTAAGGTATACAGCTTAATGATGTGACATACATACATTGTGAAATGGTATCACAATAAGCTTAGTGAACAGCCATCATCTCGTATAGATACAAAATTAAAGAAATAGAGAAAAATTTTTTCCTTGTGATGAAAACTCTTAGGATTACTCTCAACATTGTTCATATATAACACACATCAATGTTAATCCTAATTATATTTATCATGTTGTATGTTATATCCCTAGTAACTGTACATCTTACAACTCGGAGTTGGTACCTCTGACCACCTTCATACAATTCCCTCACCTGCCCTCCCCATCTATGGTAATCACCAATCCAATCTGAGAAGAGATTGCCTTTTAAATGGCTGATTCATGTCAATGTATGGCAAAACCAACACAATATTGTGAAGTAAAAAGTCTTTATTGAATTTGTTACAGTAAAAAAAAAAAAAAAGCAGTGTTTCTATATTTACCCTGTCATCCCCTCACCTTTGTTAGTCTTGTTGACAAGCGTTTTCCAACATAAACAGAAGTGCAAGTGAAAGAAAAATAGAAGTGGTAACATCTGAGAGGCAGAGTACTCCTCTGAAGTTCTTTTAGTTCTCAGAGAAAAGAGGTCTTTCTCTTGACCTCTTGTTTTTGGTGGACGGTGCTATATGACAGCAGGTAAAAGGCAAGGATTATCTGCATAGAGCTGTATGAACTTTGATCATAGTAGAATGAAGCCATTTGAAGAATCTGATCAGTATCAATGGAGAAAAACTTAAAAAAAAATATTTGGTTTTGGCTGTGCTGGTTCTTTGTTGCTGAGCCTGGGCTTTCTCTAGTTGCTGTGAGTGGGGGCTCCTCACCAGCTGCGGTGCACAGGCGTCTCACTGTGGCGGCGTCTCTTGTTACCAGGCCCGGGGTCTAGGGCACTCGGGCTGCAGTGGCTGTGATGCACAGGCTCAGCTGCCCCTCGGCATGTGGGATCTTCCTGGACCAGGGACTGAACTGGCATCCCCTGCATTGCAAGGTGGATTCTTAACCCCTGGACCACCAGGGAAGCCTCCAAAAGCCTCCAGCTCCACAATTCAGTGACCAAAGCCAGGAAGTATGTTTCTATAGACATAGAGAATTGGTAATTAAATCACTTTAGGCAATTAATAATTTAAGAGACAAGTTTAACATGTCCTTTGCAATTAATGTTGACTATAGTCTAACATTTTAATTGCCCCAACTGGATGTGAAATAAAGCAAATTTAATCCTGCAACTGTTCTTCTCTATTTACTTTAACTGATGACTCTTTCATGGGTCTCCACATGAGATTTTTCTTTTTGAAATATTTGTGATTGTGCCAAATATGTGTAGATTTCTTTAAAAAATATCATGTTTTTCAAAGCAATTAAAAGTTAGGTAGGCCCTATTAAAATTCAGGAGTAAAACTTGTCATTAAATGAAATAATCTGTGTACTGAATACCAAAGGACTTAGCAGTTCTAGGCTGATGACTCTGAGCCTAAGCTAAGGTAGAGTAACAAGGCTTTTGTGACTGAAACATGAATTAAGTTACAATTTTAGAAAGTCACAGGGAAAATAATTTGCATATATAAGAAATAGAGTCAGGCATTTTTTTCTTTAAACATCTTTTGAAATTCAGGTTGATCCAATGAATGTGAAGAAAGGAAAAAAAGTACTTGGGCCTCAGAATAAAGAATAATAGAGTACGTATAACAAAAAGAGATAATTTGGGTATATATCCATAGAACAAAATTTCCATTTCATTCGGGGGTGGGTTTCGCACAGTGAATGTGTTCCAAGCAGAGTAAAATGGAGGAGTGGTTGGTGCTGCAGAGGAACAAAATTTGCCATGCATCTTTGCACCACTGAGCCAGAGTTGTAGAGGACACACCTCATCCCGTAAGGCCACACCCTACAGCAGGCATGCTGTTACTAATGATCTTGAATTCTGGATCACAAGGCCCACCACTAAGTGCCTGCCGTGTTGATGACGCTTGCTGCGACTACCAAGCTTGTGTTTGAGATGTGTTATACCACGTTTGAATCCACTCTAGGAGACAAGAGGCTATTTTGGGGGCCCCCCAAATTCACGGAGAACCTTTGACCTGTCCCCTTTTTGTTGTTGTTTGCTCCCAGGTCGTGTCCGACTCTTTTGCGGTCCCATGGACTGTAGTCTGTCTGGCTCCTCTGTCCATGGGATTTCCCAGGTGAGAATACTGGAGTGGGTTGCCATTTCCAGGGGATATTCCCAACCCAGGGATAGAACTGCGTTTCCTGCATTGTGGGTGGATTCTTTATTATAAGGTACCAGGGAAGCCTAGCTACCTAAAAGAATGTAGGTGGATGACCTGTCCTGGGAAGGGAGTGATCACCATAGCTAACTATAGTATGAGCTAGGCATGTAGACAGGGAGGGACCTAGCAGAGTCTGTTAAAAGTCCTCTCTGTGTCCCCATTGTCTCTGTATGACCCAGAAAGCATTTGTTTGCCAAATATTTGCTTTTCCATCTCTTCATTAATTGTCTTCTTCCCCTTTGAAGTCCAAAACCATTGTTCTGAACATTCTCTTTTATCTTTAGCTGAGGATGATGTTCAAGATGAGCTATTTTGGCAAGTTGCTCAGTTTTTCTGGGTCTCTCCCATGGATACATGTTATTAATTTTTTTTATTTGCTGCAATTAATCTGCCTCATGTCAATTTAATTCTTAGACTAGTCAGAAGAACCTCAAAGGGTAGAGGAAAATTTCTTCCTCCTCAAGAGTGCCTTCTCTTGAATTAGGATTGGAGTAGCCAGAATTGACATACTGAATGCCCTTTAATGTTCTCGTCCAACGCCTGGAAAAATGATTTATACAACAATCCTGAACAGGCAGAGTTTAATTACACATTGGATCTTAAGGGATTTACATATAAAATCTCTTTTCCTCTCTTATATTTCTCTCACAATACCCATCCTTTTAAAAATGAGGTTAAGGAAGGTCTTGAGGTACTGTTACCAAACTCAAGTTTGGCTTTATATTTAAATCTATTTCCATTTGGGGCATAGTCACAATTTTATCACTCCACCACCAATAACAATCTTTAATTGCCATTCACCCTGGAATACTTTGAGTATTTTACACAGTTGATCTTATTACTTCTCTTTCTGTTAGCTTTCAAGGGGTGCTGCTCAATAGTTACCTGGATCATTTCTCCCCCTGGAAGAATCATTCCAGTCTGCACTCTGATGTCTTTCCTCTTCCTCTGCTAACTTTTGTTTGGTGCCAGATACTCTTTCTAACTGAGTAACAACTAAAACAATTAAATATTTCCCCATTTAAGCATTGCTTCTGAAGTTTCTCTGCATGTCGGCATGACCTAGGAGGTTTAAAACGCTGATGCCAGATCCCAAACCTACTGATTCTGATTTATTTTTCTGGGGCGCAGTCCTCCAATAATTCTAAGGTCAACAACATTTGAGAACCAAAATGTGTCCTCCTTTCCTAATCCTTTCCTTAGGACTAGTTAGAAGTTTTTCACTCTATGTTCATACATTTTAACTTTTAAGTCTGACTTCTTTAATATGTGTTTAGTCTGTCTGCTGACATCTCAGTCACCACCTAAGACATCTCTCTCATTTCTGCTTAAACAGTATGCTTTTCTTTATTTGATTTTCATTCTTCAATCGTTCCTATTCTAATAGGAGGACTGAAGCAATGCAATAAGTTGCCATATTTTCTTCATCATAGTTCAGTTGCTCAGTCGTGTCCAACTCTTTGTGACCCCACGAACTGCAGCACATCAGGCTTCCTTGTCCATCACCGACTCCCGGAGCTTACTTAAACTCATGTCCTTCAAGTTGGTGATGCCATCCAACCATCTCATCCTCTGTCATCCCCCTTCTCCTCTGGCCTTCAATCTTTCTCAGCATCAGGGTCTTTTCAAATGAGTCAGCTCTTCGCATCAGGTGGCCAAAATATTGGAATTTCAGCTTTAGCATCAATCCTTGCAATGAATATTCAGGACCAAATTCTTTTAGGATGGACTGGTTTGATCTTCTTGCAGTCCAAGGGACTCTCAAGAATCTCTCACAGTTCAAAAGCATCAGTTCTTCGGTGCTCAGCTTTCTTTATAGTCCAGTTCTCACATCCATACATCACTACTGGAAAAACCAAAGCTTTGACTAGATGGACTTTTGTCAATAATGTTTCTGCTTTTTAATATGCTGTCTAGGTTGGTCATAGCTTTTCTTCCAAGGAGCAAGCATCTTTTAATTTCATGGCTGCAGTCACCATCTGCAGTGATTTTGGAGCCTAAAAAAATAAAGTCTGTCACTGTTTCCACTGTCTCCCCATCTATTTGCCATGAAGTGATGGGACCAGATGCCATGATCTTAGTTTTCTGAATGTTGAGCTTTAAGCCAAATTTTTTACTCTCCTCTTTCACTTTCATCAAGAAGCTCTTTAGTTCTTTGCTTTCTGCTATAAGGGTGGTGTCATCTGCATATCTGAGATTATTGATATTTCTTCTGGCCATCTTGATTCCAGCCTGTGCTTCATCCAGCCCAGCGTTTCTCATGATGTACTCTGCATATAAGTTAAATAAGCAGGGTGACAACATACAGCCTTGATGTACTTCTTTTCCTATTTGGAACCAGTCTGTTGTTCCATGTCCAGTTCTAACTGTTGCTTCCTGACCTCCATACAAGTTTCTCAAGAGGAAGGTCAGGTGGTCTGGTATTCTCATCTCTTTCAGAATTTTCCACAGTTTTTTGTGATCCACATAGTCAAAGGCTTTGGCATAGTCAAAAAAGCAGAAGTAGATGTTTTTCTGGAACTCTCATGCTTTTTCCATGATTCAACAGATGTTGGCAGTTTGATCTCCAAGTCCTTTTGCCCTTTCTAAAACCAGCTTGAACATATGGAATTTCACATGTTTCCTTATTTGGTAGTTAACAAAATAGTCTCTACTTTGAAACTCAAAGTCACTCAGTCATGTCTGACTCTTTGAGACCCCATGGACTGTATTGTCCATGGAATTCTCCAAGCCAGAATACTGGAGTGGGCAGCCATTCCCTTCTCCAGGGGATCTTCCCACTCCAGGAATCAAAGCCTAGGTATTCCGCATTGTAGGTGGATTCTTTACCAGCTAACTGAGCCACCAGGGAAGTCCAGGAATACTGGAGTGGGTAGCCTATCCCTTCTCCAGGATATCTTCCTCACCCAGGATCTCTTCTTTGGGTAAAGCCTGATTTGGATCTAAAATTTAAAGCCAGTTTCAACCCAAATGTTGGGGTGGTTCTTAGACCTATGGGCAAATTTCATGAATTTAAGATTATTTTCTTCATAGTCTTTTGATTCCTGAAGGCCTGTGGATCAACCAGACATGATACTAACATTATAGCTAGACCCTTACTGTGGCTCTGTAGAACTCTGTTGCAGAACAGACCTGTCTGCAAAAATGCTAAAATAAACTAATTTTGCCTATCCATTGATGCTTCAGGAAAGCTCACCCTACTACAACAGTGCACTCAAGATGAAGCCAAGCCACATATATGGAAGGCAGGGCCAGACATCAGCAGTTGCATGTGAGGCCCACATGGCAGATCTCTGGAAGTGTTGCTGTTGCCTGGTGCCTACAGCTCAGCCTTTATGAAAGAGCCACTTACCTGTGGTTGAAGCTGTCATAAGCTTTGATAACTTGACAAGGTTCAAGTGCGACATGGTAATCACTTGCTAAACCTCAAATTTTAAAGTTATCCATTCACAAACTGTCAGCTAAAAACAATGAGCAAAACAAAGTAAACAAACAAAAAACCTTCCAAATTACATGGCACAATGTAGAATGCTGAAACCAAATGCCTAGAAGCAGTCTTTTCTTGGGCCATACCAGTTACCTCAGCCTCCAGTTACTACCCAGGTTCCAGTCTTTGTCTTTTTTCTTGGTCCTTGAACTAGGACATTAGAAAGACAGTATCTAACAGTTCCTTTGCCCATTCAGTTAAAGTCAAAGGAATTAGAGAGATCAAAACACCAGCTCATTACTAATAGGTGTTTGGAAAATATGACTTAGTTGTATGAGAACTGTGATCTTTTTAATGCCATATCCCAGAAGTAGATAGGTTTGTCAAGAAAACTTTAGAAAGTATAGGCAATTCTTAAAGAGTGAAGTGGCCAGCTTCTATAAAGCAGAAGCTTCCTGAAGTATGGCTGGCATTTCTTAGGTTTTATTCAAAATTTATCAATCATCTTGTCACTTTCCTAAGAGTGTTCCAGAAACAGAAGTCCCTCAGTATGAGAACAGGAAGCTGGCAAGGAGGAGGTTCCATTCAACAAAGGAGGTAAGACATGAACCCAGGTATCTTTTACACCAGCAAGGGTGAAGGAGCTCTTAAAAACAAACTCAGGTGCCTTAGCCCCTTAGTTCTAAGGAAGAAAGGATTCATTTACGATTATTGTCATGAGGAAGACGGCTCTTACATTAGATCTTTTTAACACCTCAAGAAACTTTAATGAAGTAGCCAGTTATTTAAAAAATAAAATATGTTAATAAGAACAAATGATAGAAGGGGAAATATGAGAGGGGGGAAAACCATTGACTAGGACCTTAAAATAAGTAGGAATAAATATAAACATTAGACCTTAAAGGACAGGAGACACAGCTCAAAGCAGGGAAATTGTAGAGGCATCCTTAGCATAAATATGGCAAGAGAGTGAGATAGCAAAGCTGATGGTGATGTGAATCTTCTCAATTCTGTCATCACAACTTAAGCTCCACTGCCTTACTCCACTCTTGGTTAGCTCATCTCACCCTGATTATCAAGTTAATCCTAGTTGTTATTTTATAAGACATCTCTTATAAAATCTTTTCTAAGGCTCTTACAGTGCACAAGTGGTCAGAACTGGATCTTAGTACTTCTAATCCAACGTACTTTTCTGGTTCATCTTCTAATTAAGAATCATATCTTGGCAAGTTGTGGTCTCAAATAAATTCTTGACACTGTCATAGGCCACAAGGCAGGTGGGGATCTGCTGGATCATCCAGTCTTCTTGTGGGACCGTGTAGCAGGTAGTGATGACATAAGGAGCAATCTGAAGAAAGTAGTTTCTTTGAGCAGCACTACAGGTTTAAAATCAGGTAAAGATCTCTCCTCCTGCCTGGGCATAGAGAAAAAATGACTCAATGGGCCTCCATTCATGGAAACACATCCATCTGTGTCTTCCCCACACATCAATAAGGGAAGCACAAATTACTTTTAATGTAGACATGTTATGCCTTGTAAACATAATTAGGAGAAATATCATCATGATGTGACTCTTCAATGTTGTGAAAATCTTTAGACAATGCATGTTCAATTATAGTAGAATTTTAGCCCTCCTTACAATCTTTACTTAGCTAGTTGTCAGGAAAATAAAGAAATCTAGACTTATATATTATTCAAATTTAATACATTAAAAATTCATCTCAAGTGAGAGTCGGGAGGTGAGCACAGTAGAATGCTAATCATCTTCAAAGGTGATAACTTTAGATAATGACTCTCATTGTCAAGTCTCCGCTGGGTCTTGATCTCTACTGCCCTTTCACTGCCAGAACTAGAAATATCTGGCTGCACACTTCAGGCTATCACTTAAATCAAGCCTTTGTGATTTAAAATGGAGGTGGCCATGTGGGTAACCAGGTCTTGATTATTCTAGTTCTGATAACTGAGCTTTTGCCCCTCATTCTCAGCTTTTGGCTTACACATAGGACCCAGACTTCCAAGGATGGGTCTTCTTTGCCCTGCTGGTTTCCCCCCCAAGAGCATTTCACAACACCTCTTTAGTCTTACCGTGTGTCCTGTCTTATTTAGCTGGGTCTTCTTCACTGCAGTGTGTGGGCTCTTTGCTGTCGTGTGCAGTTTTCTCTAGTTGAAGCATGTGGGCTTCTCTAGTTGTGGCTGTAGGCTTAGTTGCTCTGCAGTGTGTGGGATCTTAGTTCCCTGACCAGGGATCAAACATGTGTCCTCTATTTTGGAAGGCAGATTCTTAACCACTGGACCACCATAGAAGTCTCTCATTGGTCCTATTTTAAACATGAGAGAACCTTTTACCTTTTAGGGGCTGTTGTAAGGATGAAATAAGATATAATACACATGAACCACCTAGACCACAGGTACTCCAATGCATGGTAAGACCCTACTGTCCTTCCTTCTCTCTCGAGGCATTTATTAAAGGCCAAATGTTGTGCTTATCATTCCAACGATTGAAGTCATTTGATGACGAATCTGTTCAGCCATCTGCTATAGCATTTGGAAGCTCCAAATATATAGCCAATACTGGGCACACACATTCCAGCCAAATGCACTATAACCCTCCCAAAAGCTAGCGTGATGTTGGAATGTCCCTCTGAATGATAATAAGATTCCCTGGTAGAGTTTAAAAGAATGCAAAAGTTTCTGATACTAGTCACAAAAATATATGCTCTATAAACCTCAGCTTCCTATATTTTTATCTCTTGATCAACTGCTATTAGATGCCTACTAACCTGCTCCTTTTTTTTTTTTTTTTCCTGATTTTCCCTACCTGGATATTTTGTACTATTTTAGTCAACTGTGTACACACCCAGTAGCTAATTATAGAAACTCTGGCACCTTCTAACTGGCTGAATGACCTTAAGCAACTTACTTATTCTCTCTGAATCTCAGGCAGTTCATCTGAAAATCCAATAATAATCTCAAAGAATGATTGAAGATAAGCTGAGGGGATATATATCTAAGCAGCAGTTCGCAAACATTTTTGACTCAAAGCTCCTTTCATTCTTAAAAATTATTGAAGATCTCAAAAAACTTATTTACATGAGTTCTGTCTGTTTCTATTTAATCTTAAAAATTAAAACTGGGAAGTATTTTTTAAAGCACTTATTTGTTAATTTATTTACATAAAGCAATAATAAACCCATGACATGTTAACATAAATGAAATTCAATTAACTATATTTTCCAACAGAACTTTAGTAATTGGTATTATATTTTGTCAATCTCTTTAACATGTCTTGAAGAAAGCTGGATTCTTGTATATTCCTCTGCATTTTATCTTTGAAATATATTGTTTTGGTTGACGTACATGAAAAGAATGTGGCTTCATATAGATATGTTGTTAGAAAAGAGAAAATTGCTCTTATAGCCTTTTTAGGTAATCATGGATATGCTCTATTATAGATAATCTACCCAAACTCAATAAATGATGATTTATAAAAAGGTTAGTTGCATTTGAAATCTTAAATTGTATCAAAAAATATTTGTCCTTTGTAATATTCAAATCTGTTGATCTGGTTTGTGCTTTAAATAGATTCTTCATTTAAGTATGGTTTAATCCATTGTGCATGGGTCAATTGGAAAATATTGGTTTACTGAGTTGTGCAGGTCATCCAAATGTTGACACATTTTGTTATAGGATATCAAAAAAAAAAGATCACATTTGTTAAACTCACTATCCATTGGATCAAAAAAGTCTTTAAGTATTGGAAAACTGTCAAGCTCATGGTGGTAAATACAAGTCTTCAACATTTTAATTTTCACTTGAAAGTTCAAATTTTATCAGTGGCCACAAATATTGTTAGTTGTTTTTCTTGAAGTGACAGGTTTACTGTGTTCATTTTCAAGAAAGTGTCTGCCAAATACTGAAGTCTGAAAATCATCATTTTGTGTTTTAGCTGTTCATTCAAGTATAAATTTGGTCCCATGAAAGAAGTGGCAAGTGCAGCTTGAAGCTCAAATAATTACACAAGTCCCTTTCCTTGAGACAGCCATAATATGTACTTCAGTATATAGCAGATGAACTTTATGTGTACTTTTCATTTAATCATATAGTATATTAAAAAATGGGCACTCAAGAGGTAAAATTTAGTAAAATTAATTCCTACTGCTTCATTAAAAACAATCTTAAATGAAGCTGGCTTTTAGTTTTTAATTTTTTCTTTTCTTTTTTTTTACTTTAAAATATTATGTTGGTTTTACCATACATTGACATGAATCCACCATGGGTGTACATGTGTTCCCCATCCTGAACCCCCCCCCCACATCCCTCTCCATCCCATCCCTCAGGGTCATCCCGGTTTACCAGCCCTGAGCACCCTGTATCATGCATCACACCTGGACTGGAGATTTGTTTCACTTATGATAATATACATGTTTAAATGCCATTCTCCCGAATCATTCCACCCTTGCCCTCTCCCACAGAGTCCAAAAGACTGTTCTATACATCTGTGTCTCTTTTGTTGTCTTGCATACAGGGTTATCGTTACCATCTTTGTAAATTCCATATATATGCATTAGTATACTGTATTGGTGTTTTTCTTTCTGGCTTACTTCACTCTGTATAATAGGCTCCAGTTTCATCCACCTCATTAGAACTGATTCAAATGCATTCTTTTTAATAGCTGAGTAATATTCCATTGTGCATATGTACCACAGCTTTCTTATCCATTCGTATGCTGATGGACATCTAGGTTGCTTCCATGTCCTGGCTATTGTAAACAGTGCTGCGATGAACATTGGGGTACATGTGTCTCTTTCAGTTCTGGTTTCCTCAGTGTGTATGCCCAGCAGTGGGATTGCTGTGTTGTATGGCAGTTTTATTTCCAGTTTTTTAAGAAATATCCAGTGTTTCCATAATGGCTGTACTAGTTTGCATTTCCACCAACAGTGTAAGAAGGTTCCCTTTTCTCCACACCCTCTCCAGCATTTATTGCTTATAGACTTTTAGATAGCAGCCATTCTGACTGGCGTGAGATGGTACCTCATTATGGTTTCAATTTGCATTTCTCTGATAATGAGTGGTGTTGAGCATCTTTTCATGTGTTTGTTAGCCATCTATATGTCTTCTTTGGAGAAATGTCTGTTTAGTTCTTTGGCCCATATTTTTGATTGGGTCGTTTATTTTTCTGGAATGGAGCTGCAGGAGTTGCTTGTATATTTTTGAGATTAATTCTTTGTCAGTTGCTTCGTTGCTTTTATTTTCTCCCATTCTGAAGGCTGTCTTTCACCTTGCTTATAGTTTCCTTTGTTGTGCAAAAGCTTTTAATTTTAATTAGGTCCATTTGTTTATTTTTGTTTTTATTTTCAATATTCTGGAAGGTGGGTCATACAGGATCCTGCTGTGATTTATGTCGGAGAGAGTTTTGCCTATGTTATCCTCTAGGAGTTTTATAGTTTCTGGTCTTACGTTTAGAACTTTGATCCATTTTGAGTTTATTTGTGTGTATGATGTTAGAAAGTGTTCTAGTTTCATTCTTTTACAAGTGGTGGACCAGTTTTCCCAGCACCACTTGTTAAAGAGATTGTCTTTTCTCCATTGTATATTCTTGCCTCCTTTGTCAAAGATAAGGTGTCCATAGGTGCGTGGATTTATCTCTGGGCTTTCTATTTTGTCCCATTGATCTATATTTCTGTCTTTGTGCCAGTACCACACTGTCTTGATGACTGTAGCTTTGTAGTATAGCCTAAAGTCAGGCAGGTTGATTCCACCAGTTCTATTCTTTCTCAAGATGGCTTTGGCTATTCAAAGTTTCTTTTATTTCCATACAAATTGTGAAACTAGTTGTTCTAGATCTCTGAAAAATACTGTTGGTAACTTGATAGGGATTACATTAAATCTATAGATTGCTTTGGGTATTATACTCATTTTTACTATATTGAGTCTTCTGATCCATGAACATGGTACATTTCTCCATCTATTTGTGTCCTTTTTGATTTATTTCACCAGTGTTTTATAGTTTTCTGTATATAGGTATTTTGTTTCTTTAGATAGATATATTCCTAAGTATTTTATTCTTTTCATTGGATTCCTTTTATTTCTCTTTCTTCTCTGATTGCTGTGGCCAAAACTTCCAAAACTATGTTGAATAGTAGTGGTGAGAGTGGGCACCATCATCTTGTTCCTGACTTTAGGGGAAATGCTTTCATCAAGAAAGAAAGGGAGAAAAATCAAATCAACAAAATTAGAAATGGAAATGGAGAGATCACAACAGACAACACAGAAATACAAAGGATCATAAGAGACTATTATCAGCAACTATATCAGTTGCCAATAAAATGGACAACTTGGACGAAGTAGACAAATTCTTATACAAGTACAACTTTCCCAAACTGTACCAAGAAGAAATAGAAAATCTTAACAGACCCATCACAAGCACAGAAATTGAAACTGTCATCAGAAATCTTCCAGCAAACAAAAACCCAGGACCAGACAGCTTCACAGCTGAGTTCTACCAAAAATTTAGAGAATAGCTAACACCTATCCTTCTCAAACTATTCCAGAAAATTGCAGAGGAAGGTAAACTTCCAAACTCATGCTATGAGGCCACCACCGCCCTAATACCAAAACCTGACAAAGATGCCACAGAAAAAGAAAACTATAGGCCAATGTCACTGATGAACATAGATGCAAAAATCCTTAACAAAATCCTAGCAAACAGAATCCCACAACACATTAAAAAGATCATACATCATGACCAAGTGGGCTTTATCCCAGGGATGTAAGAATTCTTCAATATTTGCAGATCATCCAATGTAATATACCACATTAACAAATTGAAAAATTAAAACCATATGATTATCTCAATAGATGCCTTTGACAAATTCATCATCCATTTATGATAACCCTCCAGAAAGCAGGAATAGAAGGAACATACCTCAACATAATAAAAGCTATATATGACAAACCCACAACAAACATTATCCTCAATAATTTTTTCTTTAGTCTTTTAATTTTAAAAATTAAAGTCTTTGTTGTTCAGTTGCTCAGTCATATCCAACCCTTGGCAACCCTGTGGACTGCAGCACTACAGCCTCCCTGTTCCTCACCATCTCCTAGAGTTTGCCCCAGTTCATGCCCATTAAAGTCTTTAATTTTTTCTTACAAGTGCATTGCTATGAAGAGTACAGTTATTACTATATATTTTAATTTTGGTGCCTTAATTCGTACTAAGGTGCCATCAGTTTTTCCCTTGGGTATTCTTACATCATCAGTACAAATGCCAGCATAATGAAGACAGACATATTACTTCTTAGCATTATTCTAAAGTTAGTTTTGACTTTATAGAGTCCTTGAAAGGGTCTTGAGGGTCCCAGGGGTTCTTGAACCATACTTTGAGTAGCATTAGATATTACCTGACCTAGGACAGAGTAGGCCCTGAGTAAGGAACATCAGTTCCATTATTAGAATGTAAATATTTTATCATGTATGTGTTGTAGCTCATGTTTCAACCTATGGTGTAGAGGGTTGAGTTCATGGTAGCTTATCATCCTGGGTCTATGTGAAAGGCCCTGTCTCCAAGTTTCTGCCTATTAATAATTTTAATCTCATCCCTTCATTCCCCCAGATGGAGTACTAGTAGCTGCTTCCTGGGATAACTAAAGTGCTCCCTTTGTGCCTTTTTTGGTAACCAAAACCTGGTGTAGAAATAAGCAAAGATCACCTGGATGAGAACAAATCCAGACTGTTTACTCTGTTTACCTAAGGTCATCCACCGTCACCTGCATTTGGCAGAGTCCTGAAGGCAGGAATGTGAGTGGGAAAGCTAGATAGTGAGAAAACAAAGGCAGGGCTTTGGGTATGCCCTGATGGGAGGTTTCTGTATGAAAAAGCTGGAAGTGGGCTACTTAGAAGTGGGCCTTCTTATGTGGTTGATTTCAATGGCATATTTGGCTTTCTGTGATCGGTTCTGAGTTGGAAGCAGGGGCAAAAATATGGAAGCTGGTTGTCACCAACCAACTCCTGACCAAACTTGGGTTGATCGCTGTAGTAGCTGTGGGGTCGGAGTTCCATTGTCACATATGGTCTAACCATTGCCAGTTTGGGTACTCAGCCTCTCACTGGTTAACAGTTCATTCATTTATTTTTAATATTTCTAATATATGTTAATGACTTAATTTATTAGTTTTTTGGTTTTGGTTGTGCTGAGCCTTCATCGCTGTTCAGGGGCTCTTCTCTAGTTGTGGTGAGTAGGGGCTACTCTGGAGTGGGGGTTCGCCGGCTTCCTGTGGAGGAGGCGTCTCCTGTTGCAGTGCACGGGCCCCGGGAACTCAGGCTTTAGTAGTGGCGGCTGAAGTCTCTGGAGTGTGGGATCAGTGGTTGTGATGCCTTGGCTTAGTTGTTCTGCAGCATGTGGGATCTTCCCAACCAGGGACGGAACTGGTATCCTCTGCATTGCAAGACGGATTCTTAACCACTGGGCCACCAGGGAACTCCAACAGTTCTTTATATTAAGTTCTCTCTGTTAAAATAACTGGGGTGTTCACTGTTGCCTAGAGCGGGGAGGACAGTGATAAAATCACTAAGCTATGTGCCCATTTTTTTTTCTTTAAAGTCACTCAGTCATATTTGACTCTTTGTGACCTCATGGACTGTAGCCTGCCAGGCTCCTCTGTCTATGGAATTCTCTAGGCCAGACTACTGGAGTGGGTAGCCTTTCCCTTCTCCAGGGGATCTTCCCAACCCAGGGATCGAACCCATGTCTCCCAAATTGCAGGTGGATTCTTTACCAGCTGAGCTACCACAGAAGCCCAAGAATACTCGAGTGGATAGCCTATCCCTTCTCCAGAGCATCTTCCTGACCCAGGAATCGAATTGGGGTTTCCTGCATTGCAGGCAGATTTGTTACCAACTGAGCTACCAGGGGAGCCCCAAGCTGTGTGCCCATACTTAATAGTTAATATAGTTAACCTGAAGAGGTTAATGGTTAATATGGTTAACCTTTAAAAGGCTAATTAACCTTTAATGACTAATATAGTTAACCTTAAAAAGTTTCTTATAATAGAGCAAAATAATTGAGTAAACTATTGGATGGGTATTTAAATGATGAAAAGCCACTGTAAAGTTCTCCATAAAGATGAAATAATTAAAAAGGATGAAAGAAGGTACAGTGGTAGGATGATATAGAAGAACAAAATTTCCTATCCAAAAATGTGTTTATTTGGCTTGAGGATTGATTTAGGCTGATTATTTTTAAGAAACAGAGGCATCAGGAAGTTCTTCTTGTTACCTGCCTCTTCACTGCCTAAAAGAATTTAGTAAAAGAGCTTGCTCTGGGACTAGAGCTATCACCAGAGATAACAACAAAGTATATGGTCTAGGTAGGGTCAGGGAGACTTGGCAGGGCCTAGGAATCAGAGTCAGTTCTGTGTGCCTCTGCACCACCCAGTAAACATTTATTTACTAAATATTTGCTTTTCCATCTTGAAATAAATTGCCTTCTTCACCTTTGAAGTCTCAAACCACTCCCCCTACCCAGTATTCTCTTATGTCTTTAACTGTACATGGCATTTAAGGTGAGAGCTTCAGCTGTTTTGGCAAGTTACTCAGTTTTCCTGGGTCTCTTGTGTGCATCCATGCTATTGAATTTGTTGGTTTTTCTCCTGTTAATCTGTCTCCTGCTAATTTAATTCTCCAACCAGCCAGAAGAACCTAGAGGGTAGAGAAAAATTTTTTCCTCCCCAACAGTGACCAACTCGGACTTGCTTTGGTAGCTCAGATGGTAAAAAAAAAAAAAAAAAAAGTCGCCTGCAATGAAAGAGACCTGGGTTTGATCCCTAGGTTGGGAAGATTCCCTGGAGGAGGGCATGCAACCCACTCCAGTGTTCTTGCCTGGAGAATCCCCAGGACAGAGGAACCTGGTGGGCTACAGTCCATGGGGTCACAAAGAGTCAGATACACCTGAGCGACTAACCACACAGCACAAAGACTGTCTGGGATGCGTGATTTTCAGTGCTAATTTGGGACAGTCCAGGGAAACTGGGATAACTGCCTGTCCTATGACAGTGCCCAAAGTTGTATTTCATTAACAATCATTTGTCTTTTTCCTTCCTACACAAGTAATACAATATGCTCCAATCAATACAAACAGCATTCTGTCTCACTGAGTGGGGAAAATAAAAGACATGTTAAAAATTAACAAAGAGAAACCCCAATTAAATTAAAAAATCAGAAGGGGGAGCTCTTACACCCGCTGACTGTAGCAGAGCACAACAGGAAGAACAAAGGCTCCTCTTTTTTTTCCCTGGCAAGGGCTCAGCCAATGAAAAGCTGAGAACTCTTTGTTTACTCAGCCCTCCCAGCTTCCTTTACCCTCTGTGAGAGAATTTTCCTCTTGTGATGAGGGGACCTACACAGGGGCTGTCATGGTTGCAGACCCCAAATTGCAGTTCTCTGCTGATTCCAAATAAGCCTATGTTTGCTGGAGAAATATTTGGTGGTCTATTTGTTTCAGGTCAACACTTCCAACCTGATTGTGTGAGAGATGTGAATAGTTTCGTAGCCATCCTCCATTGAGAGTATCCCTCTTTTTCTGGGTAAACAATGATCTGAGTTTTGAGGAGACAAATTACTTCCTTAATCCAATCAATCCTTACAGGTGTTATTTAAACAGTCTGTGCCTCTTCCACACTTAATCATATTAAATATGATTCAATGTACCAAAATAATTGGGAAAAAAAAAGCAGCTTTCAGAAGCATAGTACTATTTTTAGAAGTGGGAAATGCTCCCCATTCCTACTCCTTTGCATAATGCTGCCTGAGGATGATTACAAACATTCACAGGTGATATTGAAATTAGGCAAAAATGTGTATTTGTTCCAAAACAACTCAACAAAGGAAATGAAGATAAACACAAAGTATTTCATCATCTGAAGACATTTTCTCTAGCTTCTTAACAGAAGGCAATTTAATTCCAAAAGATTGCATGTATTGATTGAAGTACTGGCCTCTGGATACTTAACAGATGAATGAAACCCATGAAAAGGGCACTTATTGTTCACATTTCCCAGTGTGAGACAACAAGTATTAATAAAGAGTGAGAGTTAATTTTAGAAAATTATACTTGCTCCCAAAAGACTGCATTTATTGAAAATGTTTTGTAAAATAGGGCTGTAGGTTATCAGCCTAAAACAATACATCTCTTTTAAATTGGCTTAAAAGAGAATGAGGTCAGAGCAGCTTCCGGGGAGGGGAGAATGCCTCCGGATACTGCTGTGTAGAGAGATGTCAGCCTCAACTGCCTGAAGCAGAACTGGGCCCTGAGAGAGGTTCTAAGCTAGGGAAAGGCTTTTGTAGAGTTGTAGAAGTGTGAACATATCTGCTTCCCAATTTTAGGTTTTCTATTCACTTCTGTTCACTCTCCACATTTCAAAAGTTTATAGTATTTTCCGCTGCTCCAGATTTTTGTCTACCTATGGACTACCAAGGGCTTCCCTGGTGGTTCAGATGGTAAAGAAGCTGCCTGCAGTGCAGGAGACCCGGGTTCAATCCCTGGGTTGGGAAGATCCCCTTGGAGAAGGGAATGGCAACCCACTTCAGGATTCTTGCCTGGAGAATTCCACAGAGAAGTCTGGTGGGCTGCAGTCCTGGGGTTGAGATGTGACTGAGTGATTAAACACACACACACACACACAGGCTACCAAAATGGTACCTCTAGGCGAGCCTCCCTGAAGTAATGGGAGCCATGATCTCTCCAGGGAGTTAATATCTGAAATTTATCCATTAAAAGAAAAAAAAATACCTGCAGGTCACATTCAGTCTCTTAAAAAAAGTATCTGTTTCTGACATAGAACATATAAAACCAATAAATCACCTTGCAGTGTGTTAAGTGACTAAGGAGATGAGTTAGGAAGAAGAGGCATTAACAGTATTTTAGATGGTCAGGTACTTGGGGCAGTGTGCTAGGTTTTATAAATATTAGGGACTTTAATCTGTACAAAAATCCTATTTGTCTCCTATGATAATATCCATGGTTGAAAGTGTGAGCAGACTACTTAAAGAGGATACTTGGTCTGAGGTTGTTCAGATTGCTATAAATGGGCTTAGTCCATTTGTTCTGTCCTAACGATTTGGTTCTTTTTTTGATAAGTCGTAATAGCCACTGTCAAAGCAAAAAGTTGGGTGGGATAATGCTAAGGGGTGAGAAAGACTTTATTCAAGATTGTGACAGGAGTTGTAGGAGACAACGATTGTGTCTGAGCTCAACTCTGTTGTAACAGTGAGTTGAGTTAGGAGGATCTTAGGTCATCTTTGTTTGCTAATTGGCTTTATTCAAAGGAAAAATAAACTTTTTTGTACGTTTATGGCAGGAGATAATTTCACAAGCTGGAGTAAGATGCCCTTCGGAGTTAGGCTCTTATCCTCCCATGGAAACTGGGAGACAGGGTCTTTATCTGCCTCAGTGATTTCATTTCAGAAGGATGGCTCTCAGGTTTCTGAGAAGGATATTCCTGGATTGTAAGACTAGCAAGAAGCTTTTGAAAATTTGTAATTTAAAGTTGCAGATTTTTTTTGAGGTAAATGCTCTAAGAAAGAGGTCAGGCATCTGGAAGCAGGAAGAAGCAGGTCTGAAATTTAGTCACGCTGAGGGAAATGCTGAGGCCCTGGGCCTTGAGCAGTCCTCCCTTTTGTTCCAGAGAAGCCAGGCATCCATCAAAAAAACTTAAAAAAAAGCGAGTCCCACGTAATTTTCTCAGTACATTTCTGTGATTGAAGGACTAGTTGAGACATCTGCTGAGTCTTGGCAGTAGAGGATATTTGCTGGATGGTATGAGCAATCAAACATTTAATGAGGAGGAAATTAAAAGAAGAGCAGGGCTTCCCTGGTGATTTAGTGGTTAAGAATCTGCCTGCCAATGCAGGAGACATGAGTTTGATTCCTGGTCTGGAAAGATCCCACATGCCTCAGAGTGCCTAAGCCTGCATGCCACAACTGTTGAGCCTGTTCTCTAGAACCCAGGAGCACAACTACTGAGCCCGTGGGCCACACCTACTGAAGTCCCCATACCCTAGAGCCCATGTTCCGCGACAAGAGAAGCCACGAAAATGAGAAGTCCATGCATCGCAGCTAGAGAGTAGTTCCCACGTGCTGCAACTAGGGAAAAGCCCACACAGCAATGAAGACCTACCACAGCCATAAATAAATAAATAAAATTATGGAAAAAAGAGCAGATTAATAGTTGGGGCCAACTCTAAATCTGCATCCTGAATTCAGAGGGCAGCCAACTGAGAAGATTCCTAGACTTGGGCTTGAGGCATCTTTAGATGGTTAAAATGAGGATGGTGTGGCATTCTGAACAGATTTCCCAATTGGAACATTTCTGGTGATAACTTAGACTTAGAGAGCTTCCCTGGCTCAGGCGGTAAAGAATCTGCCTGCAATGTAGGAGACTCAAGTTTGGTCTCTGGATCAGGAAGATCCCCTGGAGAAGGTAATGGCAACCCACTCCAGTATTCTTGCCTGGGGAATCCCATGGGCAGAGGTACCTGATGGACTACAGTCCATGTAGTTGCAAAGAGTCAGATATTACTGAGTGACTAACACTTTCACTTTAGAGATTAGAGATGTTTTGGTGAGATTGTTCATATTCATGATTATCTTTCAGAGCAGAGCATGGAAGATGTGGGAGTTGCAGTGAACTTCCAAAGTGGCCCCCACAGCAGCAGCTTCAGGCATGAAGGTTATCCATGCATGATCTGCTGAGTGATGAGCCCTCAAAGTTTGTACGAAGTCATCTGGCTTCAGCTCACAGGGCTTCTTCATAGCCTGGGGGAGAGGCTAGCTACAAGGCAGTCTAGGATCCAGTAGGGACTTAGGGGTGGTGGTGGCAGTGTCAGGTTTTGGTTTTCACTGACTCCAAGTCAGAAGGGTGGGAGAAGAATTAAAAATGTAAGTTTGGAGGGTTGAAGTTAGATGTTGAAGGAAACTGAAAGAATTTAAAATTTGGTAGGAACTGACAATTTGCGCAAGATGCCAGGATCTAGTATAATTTACAGATAGGTATCAATACCATGCGGTTTACAGAAAGGTGAAAAAAAATAGCTCGAAGACAATGAATGGGGCCAGGATCTGACAATGCACAAGGCTGTGATGTAGTTTTCTACTGAAACAAAAAATTTCTCTCCACAGTCACCTCACTTCTGATCAGTGGTAATCAAAGTAACACTATTTTCCATCATAAAAGAAATCTGGCCTTCTTAGGTTTGACATGATTATTTATAGAGGTACAGCAAGAAGGGCAATTAACCACATATACATTTTAAAACTTGCTTTGATGAAAGCTTTTATAGGGAACTGCAGAATGGAACTTTAAAAGCCTCTTAAGCCCAGGAAGGTGAACTTGTCACCAGATTTTATGTGCAGTACTTATTGATTTGGATGAATTCCTCTCTTTTGGGGATCTCCAATATATCCTATTTTCTTGGCCTGCCAGGAGAGACTTTTCTTACTCATCTATAAGACTAGAAACATATAACCTGGGTTCCAGACTAATTTTCCCAAGAGGATTTTGGAATTGGTTCCATGAAGTTGATCTTAAAATTCCTTAAAATTATCTAGTCATATCTGATTTTATGCAAATCATTCTCAAATGTGACAGTGTAGTCAAAGCCTTGGTTATATAATTAATATTTCTAACTATGTTCTGTTAGAAGGAGGACAAATTTTTCGTGAACGTAAGCAAATAATTATATTGCTATGAAAATAAGAATACTCAAAAATTTCTGAATTCTAGGGAAATCAGATGGAGAAAAGATAAATGTTTCATTTTTGTTTATAAAAGATTATTTAATAAATTTTTATGAGTTAGTGTGTAGGAGAAAAGAGAAATGGGTTCTTTATCTCAAGGAATGATATTAAAGTATCAATAATGTTCCAAACAAAACCCATAATCCTCCTTTATCAATTCCTACAGTCCTGTGAACTAATTCTTGTCCTGCTTGATCTTGGGTTAGCCGTCTCATGAATCCATCAGTTTCTCTACCAGAGTTCTGGAAATCCTGACTCAGTTTGGTAGCATGGTGTGCTCAGTGTTATTTGAGCAATGCCATCAGAATCCAACAGAGTTCTTTGCTGGATCTCTGAGACAGTCCCTTTTGGTTGAAGGTGATGCACTATGTCCTGTATCTGAAACGTCAGGTACAGGACAGAGGATTGTAAGAGCTTTCAGGGAAGCATCATTTCTCTGCGAATGACAAAAGACTTAAAAATGGCTGTGCATAAAGATATAATGAGAATTAATTGCAAAAATAATGCAACTGACAAGGATATTCTGCGTTTCTGTGACATACATTAAAGAAAATCTTGGAATTACAGTTTGACAAAACCATACTGTTGTTTGAGCTCAGCCATAGCAGCACCAAGACTCATGGACATAAGGGACATTGACACATTTCTAGGAGTTTGTATAATTTTTGAAATACACACACACACACACACACACACACACACACACACACACACGTATATTTACCCATTTACCTATACAAACAACCCAGGGAAGATTAGGTCTCTTTTCTTATTTGACAGTGATTCTGAAGCAATTTAACATATTAAAAAATCCTAGTCTTTAAAAAAAATTTTTTTTTACAAGATAAAAGATCCTTTGTGACCTTTTCTGGGGCCCTCTGGGAAGTCTCACTTACAGTTTTAGATGTAAAAGATATAATTTAGGATTAGCTTTGGGAAAGGCAAAGTATCAAATGTTGTTAGAAGGTTTGAACACCTGGTTAAATTGAATCATGAGTCATTGAGAAACCATGCTTGGTTGCCTATTTAATTAAAATGACAGTAAAAGATTTCAAAAGTAAATATAGGAGGTAACACAATCGTAAAATAAAATTCTTAGCTTTATCAAAAGTGATAAAACTTGGTTCTTTTAAATAATCAAGGACATGATATAGTCAACATAAAGCAGAGAGATTATTCTAGACAGAGTCTTTAAACTGCCTTGGTGGATTAGTCAGAAGGTAAAGAAAACCTTTTATAGCCTCTTAAGAGCAAACTGTGAGAGTGAAAGACAGGGAAGCCTGGTATGCTACAGTTCATGGGACTGTGAAGAGTTGGACATGACTTACTGACTGAACTCCAACAGCAAACCAATAACCTAAGAAACTTTTGTCATTTTATCAGAGAGAAAGCCAAACTACTTTTTCAACAGTATACTGTTGATTAGTTCATACATTTTTGTTGTTGTTCAGTCACTCAGTCATAATCAACTCTTTGCTACCCCATGGACTGCAGTATGCCAGGCTTCCCTGTCCTTCACCATCTCATGGAGCTTGCTCAAACTCATGTCCATTGAATCAGTGATGCCATCCAATCATTTCATCCTCTGTCATCCCCTTCTCCTCCAGCCTTCAATCTTTCCCAGCATCAGAGTCTTTTCCAATGAGTCAGTTCTTCACACATGTCACCAAAGTATTGGAGCATCAACTTCAGCATCAGTCCTTCCAATGAAATTCAGGACTGATTTCCTTTAGGATGAACTGGTTGGATCTCCTTGCAGTCCAAGGGACTCTCAAGAGTCTTCTCCAACACCACAGTTCAAAAGCATCAATTCTTTCGGTGCTCAGCTTTCTTTATGGTCCAGCTCTCATATCCATACATGACTACTGGAAAAACCATAGCTTTGACTAGAAAGACCTTTGTTGATAAAGTAATGTCTCTGCTTTTTAACATGCTGTCTAGGTTTGTCATACCTTTTCTTCCAAGGAGGAAATGTCTTTTAATTTCGTGGCTGCAGTCATGAAATTTAATTTCCATCTGCAGTGATTTTTGAACTCAAGAAAATAAAATCTGCTACTGTTTCCATTGTTTCTCCATCTGTTTGCCATGAAGTGATGGGACCGGTTGACATAATCTTAGTTTTCTGAATGTTGAGTTGTAAGCCAGCTTTTTCACTTTCATCAGGAGGCTCTTTAGTTCCTCTTTGCTTGCTGCCATAAAGGTGGTGTCATTTGCGTATCTGAGGTTATTGATATTTCTGGCGGCAGTCTTGATTCCAGCTTGTGCTTCATTCAGCCCAGATTTCGCGTGATGTACTCTGCATAGAAGTTAAATAAGCAAGATGACAATATACATTCTTGATGTACTCCTTTCACAATTTAGAACCTGTCCATTGTTCCGTGTCCACTTCTAACTGTTGCTTCTTGACCTACAGATTTCTCGGGAAACAGGTGAGGTCTGGTATTCCCATCTCTTAAAAAATTTTCCATAGTTTGTTGTGATCCACACAGTCAAAGGCTTTAGCGTAGTGAATGAAGCAGAAGTAGATGTTTTTCTGAAATTCTCTTGCTTTCTCTGTGATCCACAGATGTTGGCAATTTGACCTCTGGTTCCTCTGCCTTTTCTAAATCCAGCTTGAACATCTGGAAGTTCTTGGTTCACATACTATTGAAGTCTAGCTCGGAGAATTTTGAGCATTACTTTGCTAGTGTGTAAGATGAGTGCAGTTGTGTGGTAGTTTCAGCATTCTTTGGCATTGCCTTTCTTTGGATTGGAATGAAAACTGACCATTTGCAGTCCTCTGGCCACTGCTGAGTTTTCCAAATTTGCTGGTGTATTGAGTGCAACATTTTAATAGCATCATCTTTTAGGATTTGAAATAGCTTACCTGGGATTCCATCACCTACACTAGCTTTGTTCATAGTGATTCTTCCTAAGGCCCACTTTACTTTGCATTCTAAGATGTCTGGCTCTAGGTGAGTGATTATACCACCATGGTTATCTGGGTCATTGAGATCTTTTTTGTATAATTCTTCTGTGTTTTCTTTCCACGTGTTCTTACTATCTCTTGCTTCTGTTAGGTCCATACCATTTCTTTCCTTTATTGTGCCCATCTTTGCATGAAATATACCCTTAGTATCTCTAATTTTCTTGAAGAGATCTCTAGTATTTCCCATTCTATTGTTTTCCTCTATTTCTTTGTATTGATCATTGAGGAAGGCTTTCTTATCTCTCCTTGCTATTCTTTGGGACTCTGCTTTCAGATGGGTATATCTTTCCTTTTCTCCTTTGCCTTTCACTTCTCTTCTTTTAAGCTATTTTTAAGGTAAACAGTATGAAAGGCAAGTTCATTTGTAGAAACTTGTAAATTTTTAGCCAGGTTTGACCACTAGCAATTACATTTTTTTCTGCAAAACTTCTACATTTCATATGCATTCTGGCTGTTCTTACATTTTCCTCTTTCTTGTTCTGGAACAACTGTTCCATCCTACACACTTTGCATACTTTTAACATAATGTTGTTTCCATTTGCCCTATTGTTTCTAATAGTTTATACACAAGTACTAACTTTTCTATAGAGAACTAAGAAATAGACAATTGTGAATTATGTATCATATGCCAGCATTTTCTAACAGACTGGCAAAAGTTACGAGTATACCATCCCATAGTTTTTACCAGGATTTGCTTCCTTATAGCTTCCCAAATATCTACCTTTCTGTACCATATAAAATAAGAAGCTAAAGTACATGAAATTTAATTATGCTTAGCAATTAATGTTTCAGTATTTAATCTCACTTAGAAATGATCTAGACATTTAGTGAATAGCTATTAGTTAATTTAGCCTAAGTCTAAGAGGGTGAGTCACCAAAAGGATTCTGGAAACTATTTTTAAGTAGACATTATAAAACATAATTATTGTTGAAATAAACCAATTATATAAGATATGTGCTCCTGGAAGGACTGATGCTGAGGCTGAAACTCCAGTACTTTGGCCACCTGACTCCTTGGAAAAAGACCTTGATGCTGGGAAAGATTGAAGACAGGAGGAGAAGGGGATGACAGAGGATGAGATGGTTGAATGGCATCACTGACTCAATGGACATGAGTTTGAGTAAACTCCAGGATTTGGTGATGGACAGAGAAGCCTGGTTTGCTGTAGTCCATGGGATTGCAAAGATTTGGACAAGGCTCAGTGACAACTGAACTGAACTGAACTGAGCATACTTCTGGTTAGTCTACCCACATGTTCCCCAGGCCAACAACCTCTAATAAGAGCATTCCCATTTCTTCCCTATGAAGGTTTCTCACTCCTCTGTTTGCCTTTGATTCTCTGCCACATGTGAGTGATGGTGACTAGATACCTTCTTATATCAAGCTATGAATAAATACTTGTTACTTGCTCTCATTTGGGTGATTTTTATTTACTTCCATACACCCCATGAGAAACCATTTATAGTATCTACTTTACTGTTAATGAGCTACTAACATTATCAATGGAAAACTTTCTAACATTCATTAAGCCAATTGACCCAGTTTCTAGTATAGCAGGAAATAAAGATGACTGAGGTATTTGTTAGACAAGGCTCTGGTCCATGTGATTAGATTGGTTAGTTTTCTGTGATTGTGGTTTTCAGTCTATCTGCCCTCTGATGGAGAAGGATAAGAGGCTTATGGAAGCTTCCTGATCCAAGAGACTGAGGGGAAATGGGGTCTTGTTCTGATTGGGTGGGGCCATGCTCAGTAAATCTTTACTCCAACTAACGAGTTCCAGAAAAACATCTATTTTTGCTTTATTGACTGTGCCAAAGCCTCTGACTGTATGGATCACAACAAACTGGAAAATTCTGAAAGAGATGAGAATACCAGACCATCTGACCTGCCTCTTGAGAAACCTGTATGGAGGTCAGGAAGCAACAGTTAGAACTGGGCATGGAACAGCAGACTATGGTTCCAAATAGGAAAAGGAGTACGCCAAGGCTGTACATTGTCACCCTGCTTATTTAACTTATATGCAGAGTACATCATGAGAAATGCTGGGCTGGAAGAAGCATAAGCTGGAATCAAGATAACCTAAGATATGCAGATGATACCACCGTTATGGCAGAAAGTGAAGAAGAACTAAAGAGCCTCTTGATGAAAGTGAAAGAGGAGAGTGAAAAAGTTGGCTTAAAGCTTAACATTCAGAAAATTAAGATCATGATATCTGGTCCTATCACTTCATGGCAAATAGATGGGGAAACAGTGGAAACAGTGTCAGACTTTATTTTTGGGGGCTCCAAAATCACTGCAGATGGTGACCTCAGCCATAAAATTAAAAGACACTCACTCCTTGGCAGGAAAGTTATGACCAGCCTAGACCACATATTGAATAGCAGAGATGTTCCTTTGCAAACAAAGGTCCATCTAGTCAAGGCTATGGTTTTTCCAGTAGTGATGTATGGATGTGAGAGTTGGACTATAAAGAAAGCTGAGTGCTGAAGAATTGATGCTTTTTAACTGTGGTGTTGGAGAAGACTCTTGAGAGTCCCTTGGACTGTAAGGAGGTCCAACCAGTCAATCCTAAAGGAAATCAGTCCTGAGTGTTCATTGGAAGGACTAATGTTGAAGCTGAAACTCCAATAACTTTGGCCACCTGATGCAAAGAATTGATTCATTTGAAAAAACCCTGATGCTGGGAAAGATTGAGGGAGGGAAAGAAGGAGACAACAGAGGATGAGTTGGTTGGATGGCATCACCGACTCAATGGACATGAGTTTGGGTAAACTCCACTAGTTGGTGATGGAAAGGGAGGCCTGGCATGCTGTGGTCTATGGGGTTGCAAAGTGTCGGACACAACTGAGTGACTGAACTGAACTGAACTGAAGTATTTGTTATAGTTATCTTTTAGAATGTGGCCTTTCTCATCATTAAAAATCTATAAATAACAAATGCTAGAAAGGGTGTGAAGAAAAGGGAACCTTCCTACATTGTTGAAAGGAATGTAAATTGGTGCAGTCACTATGGGAAGCAGCATGGGATTTCTTCAGAAAACTAAAAATGGATTTGCCATATGATTGATAAATCCCTCTCCTGGGCATATACTTGGACAAAACTGTAATTTCAAAAGATACATGTTTCCCTGTGTTTATAGCAGCACTATTTACAAGAGCAAGGACGTGGAAACAATCTAAATGTCCACTGACTGATGAATGGATAAGGAAGATATGGAATATGTATACAATGCAATATTACTCAGTCATAAACAGATTGAAATAATTCCATTTGCAGTAACATGAATGGGCCTAGAGATTATCATACTAAGTGAAGTAAGAAAGAGAAAGATAAATACTCTATGATATCACTGTAAGTGGAATCTGAAACATGACATAAATTAACTTATCTATGAAGCAGAAACAGATACTCACAGACACAGAAAACAGACTTGTGGTTGCCAAGGAGGGGTGGGGGACAGATGGATTGGGAGTTTGGAGTTAACAGATGCAAACTATTATATATAGGATGGCTAAACAACAAGGTCCTCCTGTATGGCACAGGGAATTATATATATTTAATATCCTGTAATAAACCATAATGAAAAAGAATATATAAATGTATATATATTATACAATAAAAAAGAATTGTATATATACAGTGAAAATTTGTACACACATTATATATATATATCTATCTGAATCACTTTGCTGTACAGCAGAAGTGAGCCCCATACTGTAAATTAGCTGCTACTGCTGCTCAGTCATGTCCGACTCTTTGTGACCACATGGACTATAGCCTGGAAAGCTCCTCTGACCATGGAATTTTCCCCAGGCCAGAAATACAGGAGTGGGTTGCCATTTCCTGTTTCAGGGGATCTTTGACCCAGGGATTGAACTCGTATCTCCTGTGTCTCCTGCAGTGGCAGGCAGATTCTTTACCACTGAGTCACCTGGGAAGACCCTGTAAATCAGCTACATGTCAACAAAATAAAGAAAAAAAAGAGGCATTTCTTTTCCTTTTTCTTTGTGTTGACCACACTATGCAGCATTCAGGATCCTGGTTCCCCAGCCAGGGATCAAACCCAGGCCCTCAGCAGTAGAAGCTCAGAGTCCTAACCACTGAGCCTCTGGGGAAGTCCTTGGCCTTTCTGATTAAATGGTAACAGACCATATCTACAGTGTGAATTGATCTGGGAAATTGATTTTCTTAACTGTCTTAATTCCTTTGTTTCCTTTATCTTCTTTAACCAAAACATCACTGAAACCTCTCGGATCTTCCCGTAAAACATAGCTCAGTTTCTTCCAGTTATTGTCACCCCTCACCTTTACTCTCCAGTCCGGGTCACCAGCCTGTCTTGCCTGGACTAAAGCAATCACCTCTCAATTAGATGTTCCTCACTCTGTTGCCTTATGTATTCTTATCCCCACAGAGAAGCTAGAGGAATCTTTGAAAAATGTGCGTCAGTTCATGTCAGTCCTGTTTAAAACCCTCCCATGGTTTCCCTTTCCACTTAGAATAACGTACTTAGGGACGCGTCCTCTGGCCTCTCTGATCTCACTCTATTCTGTCTTCTGCTTCACATGCTAGACCAAAGCCTTACTGTCCATTCTGTTTCTTAAACACATCAGTCTCCAGCCCCCCCCCCAAAAAAAACTAGCTCAGAAAGCAAAATCCCCAAGATTATCATTAACTTTTCTCTTTCTGCCATCTCTTATGTCCATTCTATCCATAAAGTTGATCAGCTGTGCTTGCAAAATATGCTCAGCCTCTAACCACTTCTTACACCTTCTGCCCTACCATCTTTATCTAAGCCTTCATCCTCTTTTGCCATGGTTACTGTTGTAGCTTCCTACCTGGTCTCCCGCTCTACAGTCTAATCATCCGAATGGTGGAGTCTATCTCTTATCTGCATCTCCAGTTTCATCATCCTCTGACTCAGACTTACCTGTCTTGTTAGCCACTACTCACAACCTTCCGGTCTCACCCAAGTAAATGCAGTTGCCTGGGTACCATGGGCAGGAAAGGCAGACCAGCTCTCCTCTCACTCTGATACCATCTCCTCCCAGTCTCCCTGTCATCCATGTGCACTCCTGTCAAATTGCAGTTCCTTCTTCCTTGGTAGCTCAGACAGTTAATAATCTGCCCACAATGCACGAGACCTGGGTTCAATTCCTGGGTCGGAAAGATCCCCTGGAGAAGGGCGTGACAGCCCACTCCAGTATTCTCGCCTGGAGAATGCCACGGACAGAGGAGCCTGGCAGGCTACAGTCCATGGGTCACAACCGGCCACGACTGAGTGACTATCACTGCTATTCCTGTCACTTTTCTCTCAGAGAGCTTTTGTAAGTTCTGGACTAGAATATTCTTTCTCCAGTATTCACATGGTTTTTCCCCTCATTTCTTTCAAATCCTTGTTCAAATGTCAATGTATAAGTGAGATCTTCTCTGACCATCCTGTCTAAAACAGGAACCTGTTGGAATTTCCCTGGTGGTCCAGTGGTTAAGACTCTGTGCTTTCACTGCAGGAGGTGAGAGTTAGATCCCTGGTCAGGGAACTAAGATCCTGCAGACCAGGTGGTGTACTGCCCCCTAAAGGAAGCTGTTTTCTGATCAATGTATACCCACTATCCCCTGGTCCCCTAACCTGACTTTCACCCCTTATTCTACTTAATTTTGCATCTTAGAATGTCTACTATTTGATATGTTATTTATTTACCTATTTGCACTTAGTTTTATGGCTTATCTCTTTTCAGTGAAATACATGTTCCATGGAGGCCTGGACTTTTCCTGTTTAGGTCACACTTTGTGTCCTATACCTATGACATTACCCAAACCTAGTAGGCACTTGATGTTCACTTGTTCAGGGAATGAGTGTGCTAATGGATTTTTCAAATATGTGACCCTTTTTCTTGATATAAAGCAATTTAAATTGCATTTTCATCCTTTACAACAAGGTTTCTAGAAGTTGGCACTTTTGGCATTTGAGGCCATATAATTTCTTATTGTGGGGGGTTGCCTTATGCTTTGTAAAGTGTTTAATAGCATGCCTTCCCTCTATTCACTAGAGTTAGGAGCAAGCTCCCTGTTGCAATGAGTGAAAATATCTTTGGATATTGTCAGATATCCACGGGGGACCAAATTTACGCCTAATTGAGACTCAGCTCAAATATAATCTCCATTAAGGTTTGACTGATTTTACCATCAATCTGAGTTAGTGCTCCTTTTTCTGTGCTTTGATAGTAATTTGTGTGTATCTCCTCCTCTTTGTGTGTGTGTGATTTATTTGTATGTATCATGGGAAATAGATGGGGAAACAGTGGAAACAGAGTCAGACTTCATTTTTGGGGGCTCCAAAATCACTGCAGATGGTGATTGCAGCCATGAAATTAAAACATGCTTACTCCTTGGAAGGAAAGTTATGACCAACCTAGATAGCATATTGAAAAGGAGAGATATTACTTTACCAACAAAGGTCCGTCTAGTCAAGGCTGTGGTTTCTCCAGTGGTCATGTATGGATGTGAGAGTTGGAAAGTGAAGAAAGCTGAGCGCAGAAGAATTGATATTTTTGAACTGTGGTGTTGGAGAAGACTCTTGAGAGTCCCTCGGACTGCAAGGAGATCCAACCAGTCCATCCTAAAGATCAGTCCTGGGTGTTTATTGGAAGGACTGATGTTGAAGCTGAAACTCCAATACTTTGGCCACCTCATGCTAAGAGCTGACTCATTGTAAAAGACCCTAATGCTGGGAAAGAACGGGGACAGGAGGAGAAGGGGACGACAGAGAATGAGATGGCTGGATAGCATCATTGACTCGATGGACATGGGTTTGGCTGGACTCCGGGAGTTGGTGAGGGACAGAGAGGCCTCGCGTACTGCGATTCACGGGGTCGCAAAGAGTCAGACACGACTGAGTGACTGAACTGAACTGATAGAGTAATTATCTCCTTAACTGTCTATACCAACCAAATGGTGACATCCTTGAATGTAAGAACTCTGGCTTTTAATCTCTGATTCTCATGTGTTTAGCATTGTTCTAGTACACGAATGTGTGAAAAAGTGTTTTTGAGTGATGGACTGACTGAATGGCACTTATTTTCCTGGCTAGGTAAAACCACCGAAAACAGGTTTGATACATTCTCCCCATTTGGTACTTAAGAAGTCACCTAGGGCTTTGACAGTCCTAGCATAAATAAACAGAACTACAGAGGGGAGAAATCTGAGAAATGAAGGGCAATGAAGATTAGGGCTCAGTGCCCACTCTAGGGAAGAAACTCCTGTCAAAGAAAGTCATTCAGAAGTCTGTGCAGGCACAGGTGCTATGGGTTGTTTGAATAGTTTAGGCATGTCTGCATCTGATGCACCAGGGGTGGGTAATTTTCTGCTCTATTTTTTTTTTTTCCAGGACATGAGATGAAACTATCAGTGACATTATTTCTACTCTCAAAAATTTTCCTGAAAAAAGAAATCTGAGGTAAGTGATACAAAAAACAAGCTTGTGACTCATTTGTTTTAGATATTGCTGAGCTATTTAAGTGAGAGTAAGAGCAATTTGATTCTCACATTTGGACTATTTCACCAAAAGTGGGATGTGCAATTTTATGTATATTTGAAGTTCTTCTGGTTTTTCTAGTTTGATGCTCTCTCCTGCATTGCAAAAATAAAGAAAGAAATAAATGAAGCTTGCCCATCCTGCATTATTTTTTCAAGTGTCCAAAAAGACTTAGCATTTTGGTAATAATTGGAACTAAAATTGAATTTCATTTTAAAATCACATTGAAAGTTTTCTAATATCTTTATCTAGAGAGATGTCAGTATGCATATTTTCAGGCAAAAGTGGCATCTACTGTGTATATAAAATATATTTCTGGTGATAAACATTGATGGGAAGAAAGGTGCAAGCTTTTCTTTAACCCTCAACCCCTTAACTTCACACACACTCTATGGGAAAGCTGAGTGGGAGTGGGATAAAACAGACCTGGAAAAGATACAGAGTAGTTGCTAACCAAGACTGAGAAGGTAACTTCATATCCTTTCCTCCCCTGGAAATGTCAGAGAGTAATTTCACATGCCTAATATCACTTTATCCTTGGAATATCCTGTGAAATAGACAAGACATATTTTTGCCCCCATCTTAAAGTAAAGGGTAATGATGTCCGGAGTGACTAAATGACTTCACTAAAGCTGCGACTCTGGTAAGGAGGCATTCATTCAGTGGAACTCAGCCGTTCAGTCTCACTTGATGAGGAACGCTGAGTTCACCTATTGCCTGACTCACTTCATGTAAAGTGGTGTGATCTCTGCAGAACCCTCAGGGGGCTCACTGATGTTCACGATCAGTGTTAATGAGGGTCACAGGAATTATGAAATGGATCACTGTGAAGGATGTCCTGACATGTGCAAAAATCCACTGGAAACACAAGTGAGTTATTTTTGGTTGCTTCTTCCAAACTTTGTGCTTCAACACATGTCCTTGAAGGAGAAGAGGTCAGATGACTCATTTTTTTTGTTGTTGATGACTTGTGTATTCTGCTTTAGGAAATTAAAATAGGAACAGAAGCCCAAGAATCATTATTTTGTTTTTCATGTCCCATTCTCCTTCTACACATTTCTGAATAACTAACTTGTTGTTTAGTTACTAACTTGTGTCTGACACTTTGATGACCCTCATAGACCTCCATAGCCCTCCAGGCTCCTCTGCTGTAAAGTCCTTCAAATTGAAATAACTACATGGTGCTGGGATGCTGAAAACACTAGATTAAATTTTTTTTATTGAAATATTGTTGATTTACAATGTTGTGCCAGTTTCAGATGTAAAGTGATTCAGTTATACATATATATAAATAAATATATTCTTTTTTAATATCCTCTTCCATTATACATTGTTAGAAGTTTGAATATAGTTCCCTGTGCTATACTATAGGTCTTTGTTGGTTATCTATTTTAAATACAATATTAGCTATATGTGTATTTTAATTCCAAACTCTTAATTTAGCCCTCCCCCACCTTTGGTAACCGTAAAATTTAAAAACACAATATTGGCTTTAGAGAAGAAAGAAAATTAGTTTGACTCTCTATTGACTGCTGCTACAAGGAAAAGAAAATTTAATGAAAACAGCCTCAATCTGCAGGATATTTTAGCACAAAAGTGAGCACAGAGGAACTCCAACTGTCATCAGCAAGCTCAGACTTGAGTATTTTTTTCTTCTCCTGGTTCTGGCAAAAACTCAGAGAAGTGGTACTAAGGGTCTTGCCTATTTCTTCCAGTTACTCCAAATTCTATCCTAAAACAGATTGAGCCTTTAAAAAGTGAAGTATGTGGAAAACTTTTGTATGCTCCTCATTATGTAGTTTTACCACGTTTTAATGTTATCCCTCAGACTTTCTCAAGTGTCAACAATGTCAGCATAAACAACAAAAACCCAAAACACCATGTGAAATTTATGACTACAGTTGCTATAAAATGATAAGGTATACTATTTACATCAGTTATTCATGTTTTTTTTTTTATCTTGGTGCTAAATACATAGTATTGTCTGGTAGATATTTGTTGAATGAAAGATTAAATGGGTTACTAGCAAAGCCTTTACTATTTCAGACCCTGTGTTATATGCTGAGATATCTTGGTAAGTCAGACAGACAAGGTCTGTACCTTTCAGAAGTTTGGAGTCTAATGGAGGACAGACTCATTCATGAATCATATACATATATAAACTGTGATTAGAACTGTGAAGGAAAATTGTCTCCTTGAGGAAGTTTTCTACATCCTGTAGAAATAGGAAAAGTTTTGTTGCCTTGAAAAACAAGTTTTGTTGCCTTTGATTTTCCTGGGTGGTGCAGTTGTAAAGGATTTGCCTGCCAATGCAGGACATGCAAGAGATATGGGTTTGATCCCTGAGTCAGGAAGATCTCCTGGAGTAAGAAATGGCAACCCATTCTAGTATTCTTGCCTGAAAAGTTCCATGGACAGAAGAGCCTGGCAGGCTACAGTCCATGGGGCCGCAGAAGAGTCGAACATAACTGAGCGACTGAACACATAGACATACAATTGATTGAAATGAATCAATTTTCTTCTTTTTATTCTATTTGCCAAGAAACTCAGACCTAATTTGAGTCTAATTTCATAAATTATGATTTATTCATTTTTATTGATCTTAATATTCTAGTTATTCACTTGTTCATTCCATAAATACTTATCGAATACCTGCTGCATACCAGGCTGCAAATATATACAGTATTAGACAGGCATATGGTATTAAAACAAACATGGTCCTCACCCCTGTAGAGGTTACAGTACAGAGGGGAGAAAGAAATTAAATAGTAATTACCCTAGAAGTATAGTGACCACATGTGAATAGTCTTATAGGGCTAGGGGAGGCACGGTACTAGGAAGAAAATACTGAGAAGAAGGAAGACTGATTTCTTCCTTCAAGGAACTGATATTTTGAATGGAGACCTGAAAGATGAATTATGCAGATGGTGAGAGAGAAGGTGTGTGTGTATGTGTGTGTGGGAAGTGGTTTGAGAATTGGGAGCATGGAGGACCCAGTGAACCAGTGCAGGCAAAGGAAGAATAAAAACTCTTGATGTGGAAAGATCTACTCTGTAACAACTAAAATCAAGCCCAGTTGGCTTATGCTTATTGAGCTAAAAGGAGAAGGGCACCAGATGGCATAGGAGGTCATGCAAGACTTGGAAGTCTGCTTTAAGGGTTTGATTTTTATCTTAGGTTCATAAAAAGCTGTTGAAAGAATTTTGTGGAAGAGGTGACATGAGTAGAATTGCATTTTATTACATTTACTCTCTCAGCTCTCTGTGAAGTAGATTTGTTGTTGCTGTTCAGTTGTTAAGATGTGTTGAACTCTTTTGTGACCCCATGGACTCACTGTAGCCCACCAGGCTCCTCTGTGGGATTTCCCAGGCAAGAATATGGGAGTGGGTTGTCATTTCCTTCTCCAGGGTATCTCTCCCCAACCCAGGCATCGAACCTGTGTCTCCTGCATTAACAGGCGGATTCTTTACTACAAAGCCACCAGGGAAGCTGTGAAGTAGATTAGAAAGAAACAAGTGAGAAATTGAAACAATTTATTAAAAATATTGTGATCAACAGTTCTTGTTAAGATTTTCACTAATGTGTATAACATTGCAGTCTTTTTGTTTAAATTATACTTTTCATTGCGATAAGGAAGATTCTGTCTTTTCCTTTTGTGGTTGTTTGAAATAGTCTGTTTAAACAGGTCACTGAATATTGTCAGGATTATACTGAAAGGAGCTTTGAAGGTACATGACTGAAAGGAGAAAGCAGTAATAGAAAATAAGAAATGGTGGGGGGGAAAAAGAGGCTAAAGGCACTGAAAGTATTGTTTTATAACTTTGTTAATGGCTGGCCATACATACCTGAACTTGACTGAAGATGAAATCTTTTTCATTTTTATTCACCTGGGCATACAAAAGCATCATTAGTAGTAGGACATTAATGTATGTTTGTAGAAATAATTACCTAATTGATTAAGACATTCTTATCTTTTCCAAAAGTCCTTACACTCCATAAAGGAAGCGATATTGGGGAGATTTTTCTTCTTTCCCTTTCCCCTGACTTCTCTCTTCATTAGGGCAGAGATAATTATGAAGTCTGTAATGCTGTGGACCTTGTCCTTTGTTTTTGGTGAAAGTGAAAGTGTTAGTCATTCCCTTGTGCCCTACTTTTTGCGACTGCGTAGACTGTAGCCCAGGAGTTGGTGCTGGACAGGGAAGCCAGCCGTGCTGCAGACCATGGGGTGGCAAAGAGGCTGAGATGACTGAGCGACTGAACTGAACTGAGTCTGTAGCCTGCCAGGCTCCTCTGTCCAAGAGGTTCTCCAGGCAAGAATACTGGAGTGGATAGCTGTTCCCTTCTCCAGGGCATCTTCCTGACTGAGAGATTTTGGTGGGGAGGGCAATAAAGCAATTAATATAGCAAAATGATCTTTACCTTTTCTTGCGATGGAATTGATTGTTTCTTTCTTCTTTTTTTTTTTTTTTAAATTTTCTTTACTTTATTGTGTTGGCTTTGCCATACAATGACCTGAAGCCGCCATGGGTTTACATATGCTCCCCCTCCAGAACTCCCCTCCTTCCTCCCTCCCGATTCCCTCCCCCTGGGACATCTCGGTGCACCAGCCCCGAGCATCAATCCTGGGCTGGTGATTGATTTCACATATGATAATTAACATGTTTCAATGCCATTCTCCCTTATCATCCCACCCTTGCCCTCATCCACAGAGTCCACGAGTCTGTTCTATACATCTGCGTTCCTTTTGCTGTCTTGCATGCAGGGTTCTCGCTGCCATCTTTCTAAATTCCATATATATGCGTTAGTATACTGTATTGTTGTTTCTATGAGTTCATTTTTGGTGCAACTCTCTTTGCCTAGAAAAAAGCCGACTCTAAAGTTTGAAATGCTTAACTTTCATGCTGATGTCTTTAAGACCTCCGAAGAGTGTGTTTGCATATGAATTCACGTTTTCAGCAAATGCAGAGGAGAATGATGGGGTCTGCATTTCAGTCATGCTGTCACTTAGGTGTCTCCTTTACTCTGATAATAGCTCTAACTGGTTTATTAGTCCCTCACACATATTCATCTCGTAGTGAAATCATTTGTCTCTTGTTAGAGACGTGCACTAATATTGGACAAGAAGTGCCACAGGCTACATTTCAACTCTCCGTCACAGCCTGACCATCCAGCAAAACCCTTTAAAAAACACACTCCATCTATTTCACACACAAAGACCCCACAGCCAAATTAAGATGCTGATAGCTCCAGCTAAAGATGCTGGAGTGCTACTGAGAAGGAAATGTTTCTCCACTGCCATATCTATTTAGAATTTCAACTTCAAGCAATTGAACATTTTATTTTTTGTGAAAAGTCTCTGGCTCTGTATGTTTTCAGTATAGGAAGATACATTTTATTTTTTCATCATTGAAGACTATAATAGTTGTGATGGGTCAGATATGGAAATAGAATGTTCTGAATGTCATCTCAATATTTTTTTTTTCAACTGCATGAAAAAAACCTGCCCTTGACCTCCTGACCTCATTACAGCTCCTCTGGGAGAAAACATTCAGATACCCTGTCTAGACCCTGACTTCTTATTAGCCCTGCATTCCTGTCCTTTCTAATAACTCAGAACTGCCCTGGTGGCTCTTAGGTTTCCATGAAGCTGTAACTTACACCAAAATATTTTCCTTCAATGGCACAATAAATTATTCAGCAAAAAATAGCTTAGTATAAATGTATTACCAACTTTCCCTCTTTATATTCTAATCTTCCATTCTCACCCCACATCTATCCCTTTACTAGTCTTCAATGGGACCTCTATCCACCATCAAGGCACTAACAGAGACATTATTCTCAATACCTCTTTCTTTTTTACTTCTTACATCTGACCATCAAATCCTGTTAATCATAATTTTTAAATATCTCTTAAATTTGAGGTTTCCTACATTTCCTGGTTGCTACTTTATTCCAAGACACATTTTCTTCCAAGTGGATCAATAGGGTGGCCTCCTAATGGGTTAATATTTATTTCTAATAGATGTAAAGTTTGCTAAGACAATGCAGCACCAGTAAGTAGGCATAAAATATAATTTAAAAATTCTCAGGAACAAACAATGACAGATGTTCATGTTTTGGCATAAATTAAACCTTAGAACTTTATTAGAATGATGAAAGTGATATTAGAAATATTGAATAAATGCAGACCCATGACATTCTCTTGGATGTGATAGATACCTATTCTCTCTCTCTCTCATATTTCTAGTTCAATCCCAATTAAAGTGTCATGAAGATTGAGTTTTAGATTTCACAAAAAATACATCAAATATGATACAGATAGCTCTACATACACACAAATGCTTTCTAAAATAAACCAAAGAATATTTGGAAACATAGCCAAGTTCAAAACCAAGAGAGAAATCTCCACGAGACAAAAATGTAGAAAACATGTGACATAAAAGCTGTGAGCAGGGGCTTCTGCCAATGTCTCCATAGGTTATTAAAACTATATTGATATCTTAGCAATTTGGTTCTGTGTTTTAGATACACACAGAAAAAGAATTTTTTTAACCATAGATATCAAATGCTTAGGGTACAAGTACTAAGTATCTTGCCAAAAGTCAGAATGATCAAGGGTTGTCCCATCCCAGAAATGAACACCAGAAAGGCTCCAACCTTAGCCTGTAGGAAATAGAAAGTTTATCTTCCATTAGCTTGTCAATGGGCACAAAATGCTCTTGAAAAATGAGAACTTCAGGGTTATGTCAGATGAATGTGAAGGGTCAAGAAATTAAGAGCCAGTGAAATACCTGGGACTTGTTACGTTGAGCAGGTAAGAGTCCAGAGCACATTTGCCTTCCCCCAAAAGGAATACATAATAAGATAAAGATGAGCTCCTAGTGAAAGTGTTCAAATCACACAGAATGAGCCATTATGGAAGAGAGTCACAGATCCGGTAGAGATCTGGATGCTTAGAAGTGGAGAATTTAGATGCTTAGAACTAGAAATAACTAAACAATCTGAAAAAAGTTCACAAAGCTATTTAAATTATTCAAAGAGATAAAAATACACAAATCATAAGACAAGAACCAAAAATGATTAATTAGAAAAAAATTTTAAAGGTCTCTGTATAAAACATATTCTGGGGACTTTCCTGATGATCCAGTGGTTAAGACTCTGGGCCCCTCAACACAGGAGACCTAGGTTCCATCCCTGGCCAGGGAACTATATCTTACATACCACAACTAAGAGTTTGCATAATGCAACTAAAGATCCAACATGCTCCAACTAAGACTCAACAAAGTAAGATAAACAAAAAATTAAAAAAAAATTTGGAATCCAAAGACTGAACAGTAAGTTCAACAACTGAAAAGAGAATTCATGAACTGGACAGTGAGTTTGAGGAAATGACTTCAACTATACCATTAGGAGAGAAAATGATGGAAAACATCAAAATATTATTTAAAGAATATGGAAGCCAGTATGAGAGACAATATGTGTCTAATAGGCAATATTTTAATTAGTAATGGATAAGAATTTTATAAAGTTGAAGAATTTTATAAAGTTGACTTGAGTGTCCAGGAGTGTCCGGTGTTGGTGTGGGTCAGTGGTGGCCTGCTGCAGGTTTAAGGGCACTGAGTGCAGCAGTGTGGGCGTGGGACCTTCTGAAGGAGGTCTCCATTATCTTCATTACCTCCACCATAGTCCAGCCTCAGATCAAACAACAGGGAGGGAACATAGCCCCGCCCATCAATAGGAAATTAGATTAAAGACTTACTGAGCATGGCCCAGCCATCAGAACAAGACCCAGTTTCCCCCTTAGTCAGCCTCTCCCAACAGGAAGCTTCCATAAACCTCTTATCCTTCTCCATCAGAGGGCAGATAGACTGAAAACCACAACCACAGAAAACTAACCAATCTGATCACATGGACCACAGCCTTGTCTGAATCAGTGAAACTATGAGCCATGGCGTGTAGGGCCGCCCAGGACAGACACGTCATGGCGGAGAGTTCTGAGAAAACACAGTCCACTGGAGTAGGGAATGGCAAACCACGTCAGTATTCTTGCCTTGAGAACCCCATGAACAGTATGAAAAGGCAAAAAGATAGGACACCAAAAGATGAACTCCCCAGGTCGGTAGGTGCCCAATATGCTACTAGAGATCAGTGGAGAAATAACGCCATAAAGAATGAAAAGACAGAGCCAAAGCAAAAGCAATATCCAGTTGTGGATATGACTGGTGATGGAAATAAAGTCCCGTGCTGTAAAGAGCAATATTGCATAGGAACCTGGAATGTTAGGTCCGTGAATCAAAGCAAATTGGAAATGGTCAAACAGGAGATGGCAAGAGTGAATGCTGACATTTTAGGAATCAGCGAACTCAAATGGACTGGAATGGGTGAATTTAACTCAGATGACCATTATATCTATTACTGTGGGCAAGAATCCCTTAGAAGAAATGGAGTAGCCATCATGGTCAACACAAGCCCGAAATGCAGTACTTGGATGCAATCTCAAAAACGACAGAATGTATGCGAGACAGCAAAAGGAACGCAGATGTATAGAACAGACTTGTGGACTCTGTGGAAGAGGGCAAGGGTGGGATGATATGGGAGAACGGCATTGAAACATGTTAATTATCATGTGTGAAATCAATTGCCAGCCCAGGTTTGATGCTCAGGGCTGGTGCACCGGGATGACCCAGAGAGGGGCAATTGGGAGGGAGAAGGGAGGGGGGTTCTGGAAGGGGAACATATGTATACCCATGGCAGATTCATATCAATGTATGGCAAAACCAACACAAGAAAGTAAAGAACATTAAAAAAAAAAAAAAAAACTTCTACTTAAAAAAAAAAAAAAAGACAGAATGATCTCTGTTCGTTTCCAAGGCAAACCACTCAATATCATGGTAATCCAAGTCTATGCCCTGACAAGTAAGGCTGAAGAAGCTAAAGTTGAACAGTTCTATGAAGAATTACAGGACCTTCTAGAGCTAACACCCCGCAAAAGATGTCCTTTTCATTATAGGGGACTGGAATGCAAAAGTAGGAAGTCAAGAAATACCTGGAGTAACAGGCAAATTAGGCCTTGGAGTACAAAATGAAGCAGGTCAAAGGCTAACAGTTTTGCAGGAGACACTGGTTGTGGCAAACACCCACTTTGAACAACACAAGAGAAGACTCTACACATGGACATCACCAGATTGTCAATACCAAAATCAAATTCATTATAGTATTTTAGCCAAAGATAGAGAAGCTCCATACAGTAAGCAAAAACGAGACCAGGAGCTGACTATGGCTCAGATCATGAGCTCCTTATTGCCAAGTTCAGACTTAAATTGAAGAAAGTAGGGAAAACCACTAGACCATTCAGGAATGACCTGAATCAAATCCCTTACAATTATACAGTTGAAGTGACACATAGATTTAAGGGATTAGATCTGATAGACGGAGTGCCTGAAGAACTATGGATGGAGGTTCGTGACATTGTACAGGAGGCAGTTATCAAGACCGTCACCAAGAAAAAGAAATACATAAAGGAAAAATGGTTCTCTGAGGAGGCCCTACAAATAGCTGAGAAAAGAAAAGGGGCAAAAGGGTAAGGAGAAAAGGCAAGATATACTCATTTGAATGCAGAGTTCCAAAGAACAGCAAGGAGAGATAAGAAAGCCTTCCTTAGTGATCAGTGCAAAGAAGTAGAGGAAAACAATAGAATGGGAAAGACAAGAGATCTCTTCAAGAAAATTAGAGATACCAAGGGAAGTTTTCATGCAAAGGTGGGCACAATAAAGGACAGAAATGGTATGGACCTAACAGAAGCAGAAAATATTAATTAGAGGTGGCAAGAATACACAGAACTATACAAAAGAAGATCTTCACAACCCAGATAATCATGATGTTATGATCACTCACTTAGGGCCAGACATCCTGGAATGCAGCTATGTGGGCCTTAGGAAGCATCGCTATGAACAAAGCTAGTGGAGGTGATGAAATTCCAGTTGAGCTATTTCAAATCCTAAACTATGATGCTGTGAAAGTGCTGCAATCAGTATGCCAGCAAATTTGGAAAACTCAGTAATGGCCACAAGTCTGGAAAAAGTCAGTTTTCATTCCAATCCCAAAGAAAGGCAATGCCAAAGAATACTTAAACTACCACACAATTGTATCTCACATGCTAGCAAAGTAATGCTCAAAATTCTGCAAGCCAGGCTTCAACAGTACATGAACCTAGAACTTCCAGGTGTTCAAGGTGGATTTAGAAAAGGCAGAGGAACCAGAAATCAAATTGCCAATATCCTTTGGATCATCAAAAAAGTAAGAGAGTTCCAGAAAAACATCTATTTCTGCTTTATTGACTATGCCAAAGCCTTTGACTGTATAGATCACAACAAACTGGGAAATTCTTCAAAAGATGAAATACCAGACCACCTGACCTGTCTCCTAAGAAATTTGTATGCAGATCAAGAAGCAGCAGTTAGAACTGGACATGGAATACAAATTTGTTCCACACAATTGCACTCATCTCTCACACTAGTAAAGTGATGCTCAAAATTCTCCTAGCCAGACTTCAGCAATATGTGAACCGTGAAATTCCAGATGTTCAAGCTGGTTTTAGAAAAGGCAGAGGAACCAGAGATCAAATTGCCAACATCTGTTGAATCATCAAAAAAGCACAAGAGTGCCAGAAAACCATCTACTTCTGCTTTACTGACTATGCAAAAGCCTTTGACCGTGTGGATCACGGTAAACTGTGGAAAATTCTGAAAGAGATGACAATACCAGACCACTTGACCTGCCTCCTGAGAAATCTGTATGTAGGTCAACAAGCCACAGTTAGAACTGGACATGGCACAACAGACTGGTTCCAAATCAGGAAAGGAGTATGTCAGGGCTGTAAATTGTCACCCTGCTTATTTAACATCTATGCAGAGTACATCATAGAGTCCAGAGAAATGCTGGACTGGATGAAACACAAACTGAAATCAAGATTGCTGGGAGAAATATCAATAACCTCAGATATGCAGATCATACCATACTTATGGCAAAAAGCGAAGAAAAACTAAAGAGCCTCTTGGTGAAAGTGAAAGAGGAGAGTGAAAAAGTTGGCTTAAAACTCAGCATTCAGAAAGTAAGATCATGGCATCTGGTCCCACCACTTCATGGCAAATAGATGGGAAAACAATGAAAACAGTGGCAAACTTTAATTTTGGGGGGCTTCAATATCACTTCAGGTAGTAACTGCAGCCATGAAATTAAAAGACACTTGCTCCTTGGAAGAAAAGATGTGACCAACCTAGACAGCATGTTAGAAAGCAGAGACATTACTTTGCCAACAATGATCTGTCTAGTTAAAGCTATGGTTTTTTTAGTAGTCATGTATGGATGTGAGAGCTGGACCACAAAAGAAAGGTGAGCACCAAAGAATTGATGCTTTTGAACTGTGATGTTCGAGTAGACTCTTGAGAATCTCTTGGACTGCAAGGAGATGCAACAAGTCCATCTTAAAGGAAATCAGTCTGAATATTCATTGGAAGGACTGATGCTGAAGCTGAAACTCCAATACTTTGGCCACCTAATGTGAAGAACTGACTCATTTGAAAGGACTCTGGTGCTGGGAATTATTGAAGGCCAGAGGAGAAGGGGATGACAGAGGATGAGATGATTTGATTGCATCACCGACTCAATGGGCCTGAGTTTGTGCAAGCTCTGGGAGTTGGTGATGGATAGGGAAGCCTGGCATGCTGCAGTCCATGGCGTCGGAAAGCATGAGACATGAGTGAGCGACTGAACTGAACTGAACTGGTAACAGTTATCAGAAAGAAAATAAAGATGGCTTACAAGGATGCATTTTAAATTGCAATGTCCTTCTCATCAGTAGCAATAGTTCTCAAAATGTAATGGGTTGACACTCTCAAAACTGCTAAAGGAAAATACTGTTGAATGGTGACTTAGATTTTAAATTAAATATGCATGATTTCATTAAAATGGAATCTGAATAGCTTAGGTTATTTTGTGGATTTAACAGAAGTCTCAGTGGTCTAATGGAAATAAAGTTCTCATTCTTGATCAATTTGCTGCAGAAATATCCAGATTAACTTTTCTCCATGCATTGGCTCCTTAATGCTGACTACTCCTATCTCTTGGTGCTAGGAACTCACCACGAGTCTGCCATTTTGTGGGGTTTTTTTTTGTTTGTTTGTTTGTTTTTTGCAGCTTGGGAGGGAAGGACAGAGAGAGGTTTTCTGTGTCTTTTCTGCTTCAGCTCAGAATTGACATATGTCACTTCTACTCACAGTGCATTGGCCAGAACCAGGCAGTTAGCCCACCTAGTTTTAAGGGAAGTTAGCCTTGAGAAAGTGTTCTCTTTCACTTGCCTAGAAAAAGAGGCAGACTGGGCACTGTGAGCACTGACAGCGTCTACCATAGTTCAGCTCTCTTGTCGTCAGATTTTCAGTTCACACTTCTACCCAAACACAGAGCTTACTAATCCCCTTCTCCTTTTTAAAACTTTTTTATTTTTAGTATTTGGCCATTTATTTTTAGTTTTTTATTTTTTTAGTTTTGTTTTTGGAGTCTCTGTTGCTGCGTGGGCTTTTCTCTAATTGCAGCAAGTGGGGGCTACTCTGTCATTTCAGTGTGCAGGCTGCTCCTTGCAGTGGCTCCTCTCGTTGTGGAACACAGGTTCTAAGGCAGGTGAGCTTCAGGAGTTGCGGCATGGGGGTTCCATAGGTGCAGCTCCTGGGCTGCAGAGCACAGGCTCAATAATTGTGGCACATGGTCTTAGTTGCTCTGCAGCCTGTAGGATCTTACTGGATCAAAGTTTGAACTGTGTCCTCTGCATTGGCAGATGGATTCTTTACCACTGAGCCACCAGAGATGCCCCTTTAATCCCTTTCTTAACTGAGAAAACCCAAATGTCTTATTCAGTCACAAGATTATGGTCTAGGTCCAAGATCTCTGGAAGATGCCAAGTCGTTCCTTAGTTAGATCCAGGTATAGCAGAAGGCACTAGCAGTAAAGAGCCCACCTGCCAGGGCAGGAGATGTGGGTTTTATCCCTGGATCAGGAAGATGCTCTGGAGGAGAGCATGGCAACCCGCTCTATGTTCTTGCCTGAAGGATCCCATGGACAAGAAGACCCTGGAGGGCTACAGTCTGTGGGGTTGCAAAGAATCATTTGAAGTGACTTAGCATGCATGCTCATAGCTCTTCTTGGCCTGAGGGAACTCTGAGACCAGGTTCTCCTCTGTTAAGACGCAACTGATGATGGTGGAAGGAGTTTTCCTTGTGCACAGTAAGTACTTCCATCTGGAAATGGGGCTGATATAAAAGGCACAGCAGTCACTTGTGTAATAACTGAAATCCTGACAGCAGACATTATAAGAGCATGCTGACCTAGTGGCGGGGAACGTTCCTTAATCAGGCCCAGTTCTGATCTTGGAAGGAGCTTTCTTGACACTGCCTCCTCTACTTTATGTCTCCACCTTATGACAAGATGCTTTCTTTTTGTTACCCATTCCCCTTAGCCACATCTGAAGTGCTGTCGTGAAATATGCCCTCCTTGGGAGATATATTGCTTTCTAGTTATCCTACCTGATCATAGCAATTTGGATGCTCAAGGTTATTTTAAAGCTTGAACAGTCACATGAATTTTTTTTTTATTTCAAGCTTTTTAGTAAATCTCCATCAAAATTTGTTAGACTTCATTTTTATTTGGTTGAAGTCAGTTCCATATGCCAGTAATTACTTCTAGAGTTCTTTTCAAAGTAATTTCCTCCAGACATGCTCTCTATCTGTTTTTCTTCTCTGCATATCATTTTTTTTTCTCTCTCTCAACTTAATGAGAGATATGATGCAGATGTCAGGTTCCTGAAGGGTGGATAAATCCTTTATTCTCACCTTTGTTCTGAGTAATTTTATCCAGTTGAAAAGTTTTATGGGATGTTTTTCCTTAGTGCCTTTAAAAAAAAGTCTTACACTTTATTGCTTACAACACAGGAATATTTGACTTTTCAAACTTACCAGGTCCTGAGTGTCTGAACTGCTGGACTTCATGGACAGATGATCTAAATTTAAAACTATGAACGTAACCTGATGCCAGTTTGAAAATGGGTATGATGCTCTTGAGCACCATTCAGGATTTTAGAGATAATCCTGGAGAAAAGTAGCAGCTCTGTTTACCCAGGCCATGGGCTTTCCAACCAGCTGTGATAGACGAATCGTTGGAGGAGAGAGTTGAATAGATTGATAAGACCGTGCCATACACAACAGAGTAAAGAATCTGAGCTGGATTAAGTCAGAAATGGACATACCAAAGGGCCTGAAGGAAAGAAAAGAAAATGTCAAATGATTGGTCATCTGTGTGGAGGAGGACAAATAGCTTTTCTTTGCATGGATCCTGGGTCCACCTTTGTGGACGCTGACACAGTGCAAAATTGGGCAACTGAGACTGCAGTTTCAGAAGGCCTAATAAATTGTTAGCACAGAAACCAGTGTTAAATACTGAGGTACTACCACTCCCCCCACCCCAAGGACTCCTTAAGTTTTCAGAGAAGATAATGCTGTTCTTCTTGGAGGTGTTACTGTGGTTTACTGGCTGCTCTTACCCTCAGATTCTTGGGAATACAAAATACTTCTAGCTGCTAAGATCACAAAGACAAGGCATACGTACAAGAGATGAGATGAGAAATGAACATACCTGAGCTGGTGTCATTGTCAGCCATCTCAAATATTCAGAGAAATCTCCAGACACATAGTGCCTGGAGAAGACAAAGCCCAGGCAAACCTAACTTTGAAATAGTGGATTGTGTGCAAGGAGACTGGTTCTGGACCAGGCCATTTGTAAAATGACAGAGTCAGTGTGATTATCAGCACTATTACATATGTGTTACTGTATTGTCTATGAAGGCTAAATCTGAAGTATCTCAGTAGTAACGATTGAGAATAACATCTTGACAGAGGAACTTGATACAGTGTGACTTATGCGCCCCTTAGGGTAATAACACAGCTCTTCACGTTTTATAGGTTGAAGTCTCCTGAAATATGCTCATGAAAGTTTATCTCCCAACTCAACCCCTGCACCACCTTAATACAAAAAGATATTCTAGGACTGGCTTTCTGCCATAGTACGTAGAATCCATGTGCTAGGGGCTTGATAGCACTCGTCACAGCCTGGATGGAGGCAGAGGGCAAAAAGAGGGTGAATACCATAGACTAATCTGAGTCCAAGCCATATCCATGTTTCATTCTTTGCTGGTTAGACCCAAAGCACCAAAGGAAAACCAAAATCTTTATTTTTTTTCAAAATAGAAATATTTATGACAGAAAGTGGGAAACAGAAAGTGTACCCTGAGCTATTTTTAATACTAGGATGAAAAAATAATTGTATTTCTAAATTCTCTTTAACTCATACTTTCCCCACCTAATTTAAAGCTGTTGTTCATGAGCAAAAGAAGGTACACAGCTTTCTGCCATCTATAGTAAGCAGAGAATCTTTTATGTTGTCCTAAATATGATCAAATCTATATAAGGTAGTATCACATATCATATCTTCAGCTCAGATAGTTTTCACACAAGACATTATGTCCTTGGTTCTGTGGTTTTACAAATGGCCTGACCCAGAACTGGTCTTGTATTCAATAAGCTCTTTCAGGAGTTAGGTTTTCCTGGGTTTTGTCTTCCTCATCCACCACCTGTTTGGTGGGAGTAAGTCACTGTCTCCCGCTTACAAATCCAACCACAAAATGTCAACCCTGATATGAAGTCAAGAATCCATATAGATTCATGTTAAGACATCATATCTTGCCAGAAAGCATAAAAACCCATTTTGTTTTCTAGCTCTTGATGCAGATCTCTAAAAGTAATAAAATGAATGAGAGTACTGTATTCACAGAAATCTCTAAGTCAGGTCTATGGATGCCAGCATTGTGATTATGGCATCATCACTTGATGATCACAGAGATGGTTTTTAAGAATCCCCCAAGAGCATATTGCACATTACAGTTTTTTACTATAATCTTGAATCAGCTCAGAAAGCTTGTTAATTGCTTAAGCTACTCCAAACCTGTGTGGATAGAAAATCACCCAGAAACCTATTAACTCACTCCTCTCTCAGCATGGCCCTTTATACAAACCTGAGTATTGGTGCTAGATAAGTTATTTTTTAAAGATGTTATTCAATATTTCATCAATTCCCAGCACAATTGGTGCCTTTGAAATATCCTCCATAATTTTTCTTCCCCCCTGAAGCATGTATAAATAAGTCTAATTTCTTGTTAGATGCTAATTGTAACTACCATATAACTGTGTCTCTGAAACTTTCTAAAAACATTACCCATATGTCAAGGTCTTTCCCTAACTGCTTGGTTATCCTAATGAGAGGGTTATTTTTCCTTCCTCCTGCTGACTGCACCTCATTCAGTTTGTAAGCTAAATATATCGACTATAAAAATATCTTCACTATATCTAAAGATTACCAGTAATGGACCATGACAATAATTGTATCGATAGTCCTGCAAAAGCATCATTAGTATAGGTTGTGTGAGGCTGGAAAATCTCCCTCATCTTTGGTATAATACTGAATTAACTCATCTTATATGGTAGTTGAACAACCTCTGGAAAACAAACAAACCCAAGTGAAAATGATCAATGTATAAACATCTCTGAAAGCCTTTGGGTATGCAGAATTTTAAGAAAGAACCTAAACAGTTGATAAGAGAAAAAGTAGGCTGAGAGAAGGAAATTGGTGTTCCAAGGTGAACTAAAATCCCTAAGAATGTTGGAGAATGTGGTTCTGCATGTAATGTAGGGGCTCTTACTTTAACCTGACCCAGTGTAACGGACACTGTAGTGTTCTGCAGAGACTCCCTACTTCAGGACAGTCTCCCAGCTGATACACTATCCACTGCCCAGGACTCAGAGCTGAGTCTGCTTCCTAGAACCACTCTTGGCATCACATGTCTTGGCTTAAGTCCCTCTATGGAAATTGCCCTCAGCAGAGGGGCGCTACCTTGGTCAAGGTTATACTCTGGCTCCTGTAGGATTGGCTGAGCCTTCTGTTGCTATATGTCTTAGTTCGTTTTCTCTCTTTGTTTAATCCTTATCATTGACGAGGGATCAGGAGATCACAGTCCCTACAGACATTCTGTACCAAATCTCTGGACCTTAAATAGGTACATCATTGCTATACCTAATGTGGAGTTGTGTTGATGTTATTTTTATATCATATATAAAGTCATTTACTTGGATAACTCTTAAACTAGGGAAAGGGGAAGGCTCAGATATTTTAAGGACTTTTGGATGTAGAGTCTCAGCTGATGTTGCTACCTAACACCCAAATTGTCACTATAATCCCTTGGTTAGAATAGGTTAACCAGGTGATAAAGTTCTGCTCCAAGTATGTCAAAGAGCAAGTCCACTAGGGGCCATGGACCAGTAGTCATTACCCAGTCTCTGTTTCTGAGTCTAATTAGAGTGGATGTGCTTATTATTTGACACAACAGCACTATTAATTTCTTGGCCTGTAGAGTAACAGTTATTGTGGTTGGTAGGATCCACTTCTTCCTCTGCCCAGTCCTGTCTTTTCTTCCTCTCTTTGAGACAGTGGGGTGCTGGTAACTGTTTAACAATGGCATCTCCCAATGTGTGTGTGGGGATCACCCTTGCTTGTTGCATATGCCAGTTTCTGAGACATAGATTTCCCCCATGGCCAGTTTTCCACTATCAGCTTGGAACCATTGAACAGAATTGGGAAGAGATACACATAATTGCTTCTTGCTAGTTGGTACAGGTTGGTCCAATTTAGAGGAGTGACAAGCATCAGTCCCTAATGAAGCAGCTGTGGACTGGTGGGGTGGACTGTGTGGAGGAACATGCCAGGCATGGCATGTGTCTTATCCATGTAGTAGGTGATGAGCCTGGAGGAAGTGCGGGTGGTGGCCTGGGCCAGCAGTGGGGCATCAGAGCTGCCAGACCACATCTACTCAAAGATGGCATGGTGTTACAGGCAATAGCATGTGATACTGATATTGGCTGGAAAAATCGGTGCTGAGATCTGGGGACTTTTTTCCCGAGATGGTAACAGTTACTGTATTCCAGGATTTGTGCTATGATTCTTATATAAATACATACTGTAATATATTTAATACATATACTGTGATGTGTACAACACAATCCTGAGAATGACACTAGAAGGTGGGTGGAATTATTACCATTTTATAGATGTAGAAACTAAGATGGCTTGAGGTTAAGTGATGTTAAGTGACGTATGTATTCCTCAAAATAAGAAAGGAAGAAAAAAAACAGAGTGACTAAAGAAAGTAAGTTGAAATGGCTGAAGTTTCCTTGATTATTATTTAATCCTTTGTGTTAATTATATATACTGTACTGTATGTGATTAGTCGTGTCCGACTCTAGCAACCCCACTGACTAGCCCGCCAGGCTCCTCTGTCCATGTTATTCTCCAGGCAAGAATACTGGAGTGGGTTGCCATTTCCTGCTCCAGGGGATCTTCCCGACCCAGGTTTCAAACCTGGGTCTCCTGCATTGCAGGCAGATTCTTTACCAACTGAGCTACGAGGGAAGCCCCCATTTATATATAGAAAAATATATTTCAATACATAAGTAAAAGCCATTTTCTGTTTTCTACAGGATCTGGGAAATGCTGTAGTGGGAAAGCCAGTTCTTGTCAAGGTCCTCAACAGTCTTGAGTTTAATTTCTCATTGATTTGACTTCCTTAGCTCATCGGAGTGACATTTTGTCTTGAGAGAGTAGTTAATCTGTGTCAAGCAAATTGATAATAGGTGTCTTTATAGAATAGAATATAAATAGATTAATTATTATTTGGAGAAGAGACAGCCTAGAATATCTGTTGATCAGTGCATTCTCTTTGCCTTAGGACAGTTATTTAAGAAACAAAATCAATTTTGGATGATACTATTTGATAAGTATAAGGTCAAAATAGCAGGATGGCTTTATATCACTTTATATATTATAAATGATGAACTAGAATTGCCTTATCAGCCAGAGGACTTCTCCCCTTATCAATTTTATTGGAGCACATTCTTTAGTATCCACATGTAAAGATTCTTTAAATTACCCAAATTATTGGCATTGTCACATCCAGTCTTATAGCTTATGTTTCATTAATTACATTTTAAATTGGCAATTTCCCCACTGATTTAGGAGTCAGTATAACCCTATCATCATTGTATTTATAAGTCATATGTTAATGAGTTTTTTTTATGGGAAGATAGCTTCTTATGAATTGTCCTGTATGTGTACAGAAACCTTGTGATCTTCTAATGAAAGATTAAATTAAATGGAGATATGAAAGCATGAAGTGTTGTCTAAAGCCCATTCATTCACCCCTCTCTCCCCTAATCTAAGACTCTTGTGGACTGAATATTATGTTTATTTGAAAGATTCTTTGGCCCTTTATTCTGAATAGTCTATTTTTTATTTGCTGTATTAAATATTGCCATGAAATCAATAATAAATATAACAAAGACTATTAGCAAAGCCAGGCATGCAGTACTCCATCTGTCTTGAAAAATGCTCCCTTGTCAATCTTCACTGACTCACGTTTAAATGGGTCACCCTGTGCTATGGAAGTAGTTAATGTTCTATGGAGGTAGCTAATGTTTTATGGTGTGACATCTGCAAAAATGAATCCTACTTTCTTTGCACAGAAGCTTACAGATGAGTATTACACAGATTAAATGAATCCTACTTTCTTTGCGCAGAAACAAAGATGAGTATTATGCAAATTTTCACAGCAAAATGTAACAATGAATTTGAAATTTCAGTAACTATTGTAAAAGCCTGTATCATTGACTCTTCTGAGTAAAATAGTAGGTTGTTTTTTCCTCTATGGTTAGTACTGAGAACATGCTTTTTACATGTGTGTGAGTTTTGCTATAAAAAAAATGTATTGTCCAAAGAGTACCATGCACTAATGTATTCTTCCTACCAATTTCGCCTTTGTGCCCAGCCATGTCCCCTTTAAGAAAACCAATGTAACAGTGAGTCTGCAAATAGATGAATTAAGAAATAAATTTATGAAGTGAGTTACGAGGCAATCTACAGCACTTACAACCTAAATCGATTCATAAAATTTACTTTCCACATATTTTCCATACACTCAGGCATGCTACCAGATGACACAGGACTAAAAGTAAGAAAAGATAAAATTCTAGTGAAAGGAATTGAAGGCATACCTAAATATAAATGGAGAGCCTGACTGATATTGAGACCAGGAAATTTATTTATATGAAAAGATCTTCCCACTAGTTGGCCATTGTAAAATTGATGTCAGTATAAAATTACATCTGTGACATGCTTTTCAAGAAAACACATGCAAAGATAGAAAAGATAAGTTTTCTGCATTACTAATAATGTTAATAGAATATGCCCTTTTTGTGTGTGAACATCAGTTTTTGTGGAAATATTATGGACCCAGATAAATATGATTCCTCATTACATGGCAATTAGACAGTTATTAGAAATATTATTCATAATAAGAGATAAAATAAGTTTTAAAATGTATTTTATGTTGTGGCTTTTTATTTTAATTGGATTCTTTCTAAAACTTGGTATATTAAGTAGGATTTTTTATTTTTTTTACTTTTTTTTTGCATTCCTAATCAATTTTTAATAGCACTTAAGATTTTATATTTTTAAACTTGCTTTTATTTATTTATTTATTTTCTTTACTTTATTGTGTTGGTTTTGCCATACATTGACATGAAACCACCATGGGTTTACATATGCTCCCCGTCCAGGACCCCCCTCCCTCCTCCCTCCCGATTCCCTCCGCTTGGGACATCTCGATGCACCAGCCCCGAGCATCAACCCTGGGCTGGCGATTGATTTCATATATGATAATTAACATGTTTCAATGCCATTCTTCCATATCATCCCACCCTTGCCCTCTTCCACAGAGTCCACGAGTCTGTTCTATACATCTGTGTTCCTTTTGCTATCTCACATGCAGGGTTCTCGTTACCATCTTTCTAAATTCCATATATATGCATTAGTATACTGTATTGTTGTTTTTCCTTCTGGCTTACTTCACTCTGGATAATAGGCTCCAGTTCCATCCACCTGAGTAGAACTGATTCAAATGAAAAGATGCTCAACATCACTCATTATCAGAGAAATGCAAATCAAAACCACAATGAGGTACCACTTTACACCAGTCAGAATGGCTGCCATCCAAAAATCTATAAGCAATAAATGCCGGAGAGGATGTGGAGAAAAGGGAACCCTCTTACACTGTTGGTGGGAATGCAAACTAGTGCAGCCACTATGGAAAACAGTGTGGAGATTCCTTAAAAAACTGCAAATAGACCTGCCATATGACCCAGCAATCCCACTGCTGGGCATACACACCGAGGAAACCAGAATGGAAAGAGCCACGTGTACCCCAATGTTCATCGCTGCATTGTTTACAATAGCCAGGACATGGAAGCAACCTAGATGCCCATCAACTGACAAATGGAAAAGAAAGCTGTGGTACATATACACAATGGAATATTACTCAGCATTAAAAAAAAATTCATAAGTAGGATTTTTTAAATCATCCACATTTTAATGATCAGCAAACTGAAGCTCACAGATCTTAAAAGACTTGCCATGTGATATAATCATAATGTGTTTCCTTTGCAATATGCTGTTGGCAATTTGGAGGAATAAAATATGAAGATAAATGTGGTTGTAAGTTAACTGACCATCTTCATTCTGGGACAGGAGAATCATTAATCAGGTGTCATCTTAAAAGTTCATTAGTTACTTGAGTGAGAAACAGTTTTTATAGTTAACGGTCCCTGTATGCAATCTGCAATTACAATCTAATTAGTATATGCCAGGTATTACTTTCTTCATTACTAGCTTTTGTTGTTTTTGCCTAGAAATGTACTTTTCCCATTGTATAGCTGGGCTGTAGACAATAACATGGGCATCATTTAAGAGCTCAGTCTTCATAATTTCTTCTTTTCTCAGTCAAAACCTGACTTTCTTTTTGATTATTGTTTTTCTTAATATAGAATCAAAGCACATTTATATTCAAAAATTTTTAAATGAAGAAAAACTAACAGTAAGTGTAAAAATAAATGCCTTCATTTACTACAAGCCATGCAGAGGTGACCACTGGCATGCTGTGTTTGTCATCTGGTAATGTTTTTTAGGGAAAGTACTTCATTTTTTTTTTTTTTAACAAAAACTGGATCTTCACATATTAGCTTATTGCACATCTTTTGTCTCTCAGTTTATTTATTTTTTTTTTTCATTTTTAAAATTAATTTATTTATTTTAACTGGAGGATAATTACAGTATTTTTTAAAGTGGTTTTTGTCATATATCAACATAAATCAGCCATGGGTGTACATATGTCCCCCCATCCTGAAGCCCCCACCCACCTCCCTCCCCACGCCATCCCTCTGGGTTGCCCCAGAGCATCAGCTTTGAGTGCCCTGCTTCATGCATCAAACTTGCACTGGTCATCTGTTTTACCTATGGTGATATACATGTTTCAATGCTATTCTCTCAAATCGTCCCACCCTTGCCTTCTCCCACAAAGTCCAAAGTCTCTTTTTTACATCCATTTCTCTTTTGCTGTCTTGCATATAGAGTCATCTTTACCATCTTTCTAAATTCCATATATATGCATTAATATACTGTATTGGTGTTTCTCTCTCTGACTTACTTCACTCTGTATGATAGGCTCCAGTTTCATCCCTTCATTAGAACTGACTCAAATGTGTTCTTTTTTATAGCTGAGTAATATTCCATTGTGTATATGTACCACAACTTCCTTATCCATTCATCTGTCAATGGGCATCTAGGTGCTTCCATGTCCTAGCTATTATAAACAGTGCTGCAATGAACATTGGGGTACATGTATCTCTTTCAATTCTGATTTCTTTGGTGTGTATGCCCAGCAGTGGGATTGCTGGGTCATATGGCAGTTCTGTTTCCAGTTTTTAAAGGAATCTCCAAACTGTTCCCCATAGTGGCTATATTAGTTTGCACTTCCACCAACAGTGTAAGTAAAAGTCGCTCAGTCATGCGACACAATGGACTATAGTCCATGGGATTCTCCAGGCCAGAATACTGGAGTGGGTAGCCTTTCCCTTCTCCAGGGGATCTTCCCAACCCAGTAATCAAACCCAGGTCTCACACATGGCAGATGTATTCTTTACCAGCTGAGCCACAAGGGAAGCCCAAGAATACTGTAGTAGGTAGCCTATCCCTTCTCCAGGGGATCTTCCTGAAGCAAGAATCAAATCAGGGTCTCCTGCATTGCAGGCAGATTCTTTACCAACTGAGCTATCAGGGAAGCCCAACAGTGTAAGAGGGTTACCTTTTCCCTACACCCTCTCCAGCATTTATTGTTTGTAGACTTTTTGATGGCAACCATTCTGACCGGCGTGAGATGGTACTTCATTGTGGTTTTGATTTATATTTCTCTGGTAATGAGTGATGTTCAGCATCCTTATTTCTTTTAAGATTTATTTATTTGGTTCTTTCGGCTGAGGTGGGTCTTTGTTGCTGCATGCAGGCTTTCTCTAGTTGCGGCAAGCAGAGGCTACCCTTCATGGCGATATGCAGGCTTCTCTTTGCTGTGGCCTCTCTTTGCTGTAGAGCACAGGCTCTATAGCATTCAGGCTTCAGTTAATTTATTGTCAAACATTTTCCCATCAACGAATATACTTTAGCTCGGTTAGTTATAATGGCTCAAAGGCTGGTTATACTGTGGAAATTCAAGCAAAAACTGTATGTAATAAGCATTATGTACATGAAAGACAGGAACAAAGGAAAAGACAGAGATCACATGTTTACATAGAGGTATAGAGTGTAGAGGACATAGTTTTACTTCCCAACTCAGCAAGGGAATTTTTGAGCCTTCAAAGTTTTCCTATTATGTTTGTAATGTGTCTAATTATATTGAAGCTACAATCTCTCTTGTTGCACCCTATCAGAAGCAGCTACAGTGAGCAGCTGATGCTTTTAGCATTTTACCTAAATACCTCCTTGCTCAAGGTCATGAATTTATTAGGTATTTTTCTATCTTCCTAGTTATTATAGGTAATACATTGAAACAAATGTTTGCCTCTATATAACGTGCTTTGTCATTTTCTAGCTTCCTATAATGGTTTTCTCATTATTCTTCATTATCCTTTGACATGTTTATTAATTTCCACTCAGCCCCAAAGGCATAGCTACATGACTATATTTCTTTTTATTATGAATTTCAGGATAATTAATCACTTCTACAAGAATGCTGCATGACGAGCACCAAGTTTTAGTAACATTTAATAAAATTATATTTTGTCCCTCATCTGATTGGCTATTCCAGGTTCTTTGCATTTTCATGTAAGTTTAAGCAGCTTGCTGGTTTCAACAAAAAGCCTGGTATTTTTGGTGTGTATGTATGTGTGTGTTTGTAGTATTTTGATTGGGATTGCATTGCATTGAATTGCATTGCATCTATTGACTAATTTAGGAAGAACTGATATCTTAACAATAGTGAGTCTTCTCATTCATTAAAATGGTATGACTTTCCATTTATTTGGTCTTCCTTAATTTCTCTCAGTTATGTGGTAATGTTGTATAGTTTTCAGAGCAGAGTTCCTGCTGTCATCTTTTGTTAAAATTTGTGTTTTGGAGATGCTATTAATATTATAGGTGGTATTTAAAAATTTTGCTTTAAATTGTTATCTGATAATCTATAGAAATGAAGTTAATTTTGTTTATTCATTTTTGTCCAATAAAATGAATAAAATTATATTTTATTCAACAGTGGAAAATTCACTTATTAGCTTAGTAATTTTCTTCTTAGAATCTGTAAAAAGTTTTTATTTACATGGCAATGTAATTTATGAATTAAGATATTACTTCTTTCTGATCTTTTTTTAAAGAATATAGTGGTATATAGATGGATATAATTTTCAGAATTCTTTGAGTTTTCACAACCCCCCAAATTCCCTACTAATATCATAATATGATTGTTCTCTGGGATTTGTAATCTCATTCTGAATTTAGGAAAATGGAAGCAGGGCATAAGTGGATTTATATTCCTCTGGCACCTGGCAGGCATAGAACAGTTAGATGATTTTCTGATCGACACAATCCCTAGTTTTCTGGGTCAGAAGCATAGAGAGTATGAAAGAACAAATATTTTCCTGCCTATATTTTTAGGTTGTCTTTTTATTTTCCCATAAATTGAAGCCAGTGTATGTCATTTGCTGGATTCCAAATTGGTTTTCTAAGCCTAGCCCCATAAGCCTTGCAGTTGTTGTCAATCCCTCCAAGATTATAGTGTGAGACTGTCTGATAGTTATGTTTTTCTTTGTGGTTTGGGGCATTTATCTTTTTCTGTCTTTGAGTATTTTAGTGAGAAGCTGAAAGGAGGTTGCTGAGCCGGTTTCCAGAATGAACTTGAAATGCTACCACATTTTACTGGAAACTAAATTCCCAAGGCCAATTAATTCATCAATATATTTTAATCCATTTATGTTTTAGGATGAGACAATATTACCTTTTGCATAAAGTTTTAGTCCTAAAAACTTCCCAATTGTTAAAGGACTAAGCACTTTGTCAGGGCCCAGGGCAGGCAGCCCCCAAATATGCCTCATTGGCATATTGACTATTTCAAATGAAAGTTATTTAAGAAACAGCAAATACAAGACCTTACTCTTGGTCTCCCTGAAAGCAGGAAATAAATCTGTCATGTGCAAGTTGCCATCTGCGTATATGAAGGTAGATAGACAATCTTATCTCTAGAGACAGGGAGTCTGGGCCAAGAAGCCTGATTAAAACACCCTTGTTACTCTTTAATTTACTAGCCCAAGCCAAACTCTGTTTAGATTCCTCACTAAATAAGCATCCAAAGCCACGTTGTTCTGTCAATTCCTCATAAATGTATTTTTTCTTGGTCTAAAACGTATAAAGGCTGCCTCCTTTGGCCACTTCTTAGGTCCATTTTCTGAGACCTCCATGTATATGAATTAAAATTTGCATCTTTTTCTCCTATTAACCTGCCTTATGTCAGCTTTATTAGTAGTTGAGCCACAAGAACTCCTGAACTGTAGAGATGGAAATTTTTCCCTCCCCAATGGCCTTTAACTTATTATTTATTATAATTGTGCTTCTTATAGAAAGCACTTCCATGGTCTCATATGAGCTGAGGTTTGAATTACCCATATATTGTGTAAGAATCTGCCATGGGATCCAAGGGGGCTTCCAGGTGAAGGAAGGGTAGAGAGTGGTGGCAGCAGTATCCTAGGTAGTTACTATGTCTTCACAGCTTGCTCTGGGCAGAATATTTGAGGAACTATATATTACAGAGAGCTCTTGAAAACACTTATAAGATTATGTTACAAATGTATTTTAAAAATTCATGTAGCAGTCTTAATTTTGCAAATGTCATCTGAAGCCAGAGAATTCTGCTAAGCTCTTTTTTTGTTGTATGGAAATTCTCTAATGTACTGCAGTTGATTGACAGCAGTTGAGTTGAGGTGAATGAGAGAGTAGAGGACCAGAAAGAGGAGCAAGTGTGAGTGTTCCTGCTCTTAGACTCTTTTGGAATCATGTCAGCCTTGGATTTTGGCTCTTCCACAGTCTCAGCTGGGGCTTGGTGTCCCAAGAAACCGAGTGTTCAAGAACCCTTGAAGCTGCATGTTTTTATGGGTGTATCCTCTCCTAAATATTGCCCCTATGGGCTTTAGATGATGCTAGTGGTAAAGAACCTGCCTTCTAGTGCAGGAGACAGAAGAGACTGGGTTCAATCCCTGAATTCGATCCTTGGGTCAGGAAGATCATCTGGAGGAGGGCATGGCAACCCACTCCAGTATTCTTGCCTGGAGAATCCCATGGAAGAGGAGCCTGACGGGCTATAGACAATGGGGTTCCAAAGAGTTGGATATGACTGAAGTGACTTGACATGCAAGCATGCATTGCCCCTATCACTATCTCTTAGAAATACATGATTATCTTCTATATTATTTAGAAAGAATGTGATTTTGTTTTTATTCCTACCCAACCCAATCTGGAGGAGGGAAACGCAGTTGATCCTCAAAGCACTTAGATGTTGAATGGCACACTACATTTAACCCATGCCACAATGTCATGTGTAAAGCCTAATCATAATGGCCACATGTCATTATTTAGCAGGGAGAAGGCAATGGCACCCCACTCCTGTACTCTTGCCTGGAAAATCCCATGGACTGAGGAGCCTGGTGGGCTGCAGTCCATGAGGTCAGTAAAAGTTGGACATGACTGCGCGACTTCACTTTCACTTTCATGCACTGGAGAAGGAAATGGCAGCCCACTCCAGTGTTCTTGCCTGGAGAATCCTAGGGACGGGGGAGCCTGGTGGGCTGCCGTATGTGGGACTGCACAGAGTCGGACACGACTGAAGTGACTTAGCAGCAGCAGCAGCAGCGTTATTTAGCAATCATCATATATAATTTCTAATTGGTTTAAACTCAATATTCTTCTGCTTTATATTCTTTATACTTTATAAAGTATTCTTTTATACTTCTATTCTTTGTAAAGTATTCTTCTGTTTCCCTAAGTATTTCTATAGTAGCAAATCTTTAGTCACCATGAGCTGCACCCAGAGATCATGTGCTCAGAGAATTTTCATTTGCTAGATTATCGAGAGTTGATCTGCTCCCGCAGCTCCATCGCACTGGCCCTCTTGGTGCTCCTCTCACATTTCAGGCTGCATGTCTACAATGGAGTCTGTGCAATGCCTGTTCCCTCTTTCTGGACACAGTTTCATCAGCAGAATCATCACACTCTCTCTTCCTCCCGTTTTCTGCCCCAGTGAAACTGTTACCGAACCAGCTTCATTTACCTGCAAGCCAAGGGTTGCAGCAGGAAAAAAAAGTTTATCATGAGGCAGTCAAGTGAGGAGATGGGAGAACACTTCTCAAATCTACCTCCCCAAAGACAGTTTAGAGATATTTGTGGATAAAAAGGCAGGGTGGTCCGAGGCATGCGGAAAGATGATTGAAGGTAAGAAAAGTGAGGTAACCAGTGGTCTATGCAAGCCTAGTTGAGCTTCATGGCTCTTGAGAGGACACATGTTCAGAAAATGACAGCTTTAGCGTATTTTGAGGCTGGAGTTTTTGGCCCTTTGAAGTCAAAAGGTCATCCATCGGACACTCGTACAGGTCTGGTTGAATGTTTAGTGGTCTCAGCTGATCCGAACTGGGTAAGAACTAGCTCCAAGTTCCTGAAAAACAATTTAGGCAACTGTTACTACAGTAGACCATATGTTGGAGGCATTATATCTAAGTAAGCTCGTGGGCCACGCTGAAGACCTTCTGTGCTCTCTGTGACCTAGATGGAGCATGGGATCCTCCAGGCAAGAATACTGGGCTGGGTTGCCATTTCCTTCTCCAGTGACTCTTCCTCACCCAGTGATCAACTCCATGTATCGTGTGTCGCTTGCAATGGCAGGCAGATTCTTTACCACTGTGCCACCTGGGAAGCCCCAAGCTAGTGGAAGCTTAGTTTAAAATCAGTTAAAAACAAGCAACTAAAAAACAACAACAATTATAGCAATAAAAAAAACCCCAAGCAACTAAAAGCAGGCAAGGCAAGTTAGATACGGGGACCCAATCAGATTAGCCCTCAGTTTCAGCACCACTACCTCTGAGAGGTCTTCCTTGACAGTCCTATTTCAAATTACACCCCATCTTTCTTTCCTCTTACATGGCCTTGTTTTTCTTTGCAGCATTATTACTACCTATATTTCGCCCATTTATTGATAGGTTGATTGCCTGTTTATGTACTATGAGTTTATGCACTCACCATTTTATACAATAAGTTCTATGAGAACAAGAACTTTATTTTGTTCAGCGTGCAGGCCTCACACCTAGAACAATGCCTGACACTTCACAGGCAGTAGGTAAATTTTTTTTTAAATGATAACTGAATGAATGACACTTTCCTTGATCTTTCTAACTAGGCAGTGTCCTCATTTCCACATCTCACAGAATTTATTACCATTAGAAAATACACACTAAAATTAATCTCTCTCTCTCTCTCTCTCTATATATATATATATATATATTTCTCTAGTATTATTGCCTGGAGAATCCTATGGACAGAGGAGCCTGGCAGAATACAGTTCATAGGGTTGCAAAGAGCCAGACAGCACTGAAGTGACTTAGCATGCAGCAAGCTTAAATGTGCATGCACACACACACACACACACACACACACGCAACGCACTCTCTTTCTCTTCCTCCATTCTGTGTAATAGAGATTTCAAGTAAGCGGTTTAAGCAAGAGGGAAGCTTATTTCTCCTAGGTGTAACAGTGTATAGGTAGGCTGGCAGAGCATCTTTGATCCTTGAGGCCATCCAGGGATACAACTCCTTCTATCTTATTACTCAACCATCCGTAGTCCTCCTGTGCACATACAGGTAATCATCATGTACACATGCCTGCCAGCTGAAAAGAGGAAAAGAAAGGGGCCAGCCCACCTTTGCTGTTCAGTTCACTTCAGTTCAGTTGCTCAGTCGTGTCCGACTCTTTGTGACCCCATGAATCGCAGCATGCCAGGCTTCCCTGTCCATCACCAACTCCCGGAGTCCACCCAACCCATGTCTATCGACTTGGTGATGCCATCCAGTCATCTCATCCTCTGTCATCCCCTTCTCCTCCTGCCCCCAATCCTTCCCAGCATTAGGGTCTTTTCCAATGAGTCAGCTCTTCACATCAGGTGGCCAAAGTACTGGAGTTTCAGCTTCAACATCAGTCCTTCCAATAAACACCCAGGACTGATCTCCTTTAGGATGGACTGGTTGGATCTCCTTGCAGTCCAAGGGACTCTCAAGAGTCTTCTCCAATACCACAGTTCAAAAGAATCAAGTCTTTGGTGCTCAGCTTTCTTTATGGTCCAACTCTCACATCCATACATGACTACTGGAAAAGCCATAGCCTTAACTAGACAGACCTTTGTTTGCAAAGTAATGTCTCTGCTTTTTAATATGCTACCTAGGTTGGTCATAACTTTCCTTCCAAGGAGCAAGTGCCTTTTAATTTCATGGCTGCAATCACCATCTGCAGTGATTTTGGAGCCCCCCAAAATAAAGTTTGACACTGTTTACACTGTTTCCCCATCTATTTCCCATGAAGTGATGGGACCAGATGCCATGATCTTAGTTTTCTGAATGTTGAGCTTTAGCCAACTTTTTCACTCTCCTCTTTCACTTTCAGCAAGAGGCTTTTTAGTTCCTCTTCACCTTCTTCAATAAGGGTGGTGTCGTCTGCATATCTGTGGTTATTGATATTTCTCCCAGCAATCTTGATTCCAGCTTGTGCTTCATCCAGCCCAGTGTTTCTCATGATGTACTCTGCATATAAGTTAAATAAGCAGGGTGACAATATACAGCCTTGACGTACTCCTATTCCCATTTGGAACCAGTCTGTTGTTCCATGTCCAGTTCTAACTGTTGTTTCCTGACCTGCATACAGGTTTCTCAAGAGACAGGTCAGGTGGTCTTGTATTCCTATCTCTTCCAGAAACAGTTTATTGTGATCCACACAGTCAAAGGCTTTGGCATAGTCAATAAAGCAGAAGTAGATGTTTTTCTGGAACTCTCTTGCTTTTTAA
>ML660787.1:9972050-10005078 GCA_007570785.1 Antilocapra americana | reverse complement strand
TATATATATATATATATATATATATATATATATATATATGTATATATATATATGCATCTATGGCTGATTCACTTCATTATACAGCAGAAACTAACAACATTGTAAAGCAATTATATTCCGATAGAAATTAATTAATAAAATATATGAAAACAATAACCCAAGACATGAGAAACATGGAGTTGTAATTCTAAGGTCATAGCACCATTGGGAAAGTGACATAAGTAATTATATATATATATATATATATATATATATATATATATATATATGAATATAAAAATATGTGTATTATGTCATAATAAGTCAAGGAACCACAATTTAACTCAAAGACATTATTTAATGAGTAATAAATAAAGAAGCTAATCAAGGAGAAAATGTAAATATAAAAATCAATTCTTTTTAGGAAAGACAAAAGTGTAAAAAGAAACAACCTGTAAAATAACTACATGGTAAATTTAAATCCAAATATTATGATAATTATGTTAAATGTCAGAAGATAAATATTCCAGTTGAAAGACAAAGATTACAAGTGAATGAAAAGAAAAAAAACATCTGTAATTTTGCTTACAAAACATATAACTTAAATATGAGCAAACAGGAAAAGCTAAAAGTATGAAGAACTATATAAAATGCAAATTCTGTGTTGTCAGGATGTAGAAAAACTGGAACTTTTATATACTGCTGGTGGGGATGTAAAATGGTGTAGCTGCTATGGAATGTGCAGGTCTTCAAAAAATTAAAAACAGAATTACTTTATGATCCAACAGTCTTACTTCTGGATATACATCCAAAATAATTGAAATCAGGATCTCAAAGATATATTCACACTCCTGTGTTCATTGCATCATTATTAACAATAGCCAAGATACAGAAACAATCTGAATGTCCATTGACAGATAAAGAAATGTGAAATACATATCATGGAATATTATTGAGCCTTAGTAAAGAAGGAAATCCTGCTAACTGTGACATGAGCCTGGAGGACATTATGCTAAGTGAAATAAACCAGTCCCATAAGGACAAATACTACATGATTCCACTTATAAGAGGTATATAAAATTGTCAGACTCATAGAAGCAGAGAGTAGAATGGTGGTATCCAAAGGTTGGGGGAAGAGGGTAAAAGGGAGTGATTATTCATTGGGTCTAAAGTTTCAGTTATGCAGGATGAATAAATTCTAAAGATCTGATGTAAAGTATAATGTCTGTGGTTAACATTGTACTCTGAAAAATCTGTTAAGAGAGTAGATCTCAAGTGTTCTTACTACAATAAAAAGAGATAGGAGGAAACATGGAGATATTGGATAGGTGTTTTTATTTTTTAATAGACTGAAAGATTCTTTAAATTCTACAGTGCTTTATATTTTCTAGTTTCACACCCATGATTTCATGTAATCCTCTAATGTGCTCACTCAGTCATGTCTGACTCTTTGTGGCCCCATGGATTGTAGCCCACCAGGCTCCTCTGTTCATGGGATTACCCAGGCCAAAATACTGGAGTGGGGTGCCATTTCCTACTCCAGGGATCTTCCCAACCCAATCCTCTAATAACTCCCCTTTAAAAATTTATCCCTATATTGCTCTGTCCCTTTCCCTCACCCCACTGGTAACCACTATTTTTATATAATAGTTATTCTATATATTCTATTTTCTGTATATATTCTATATAGATATATCTATATATCTTTATCTAAATATAGATATATCTATATCTAGGTATACCTATCTATCTATCTATCTATCTTTTTTTTTTCTTAAAACTCAACATTCAAAAAACTAACATCATGGCATCCAGTCCCATCAATTCATGGCAAATAGATGGGGAAACAATGGAAACAGTAAGAAACTATTTTGGGGGGCTCCAAAATCACTGCAGATGGTGACTACAGCCATGAAATTAAAAGATGCTTTCTCTTTGGAAGAAAAGCTATGACCAACCTAGACAACATATTAAAAAGCAGAGACACTACTTTGCCAACAAAGGTCCATCTAGTCAAAGCTATGGTTTTTCCAGTAGTCATGTATGGATGTGAGAGTTGGACCATAAAGAAAGCTGAGCACCAAAGACTTGATTCTTTTGAACTGTGGTATTGGAGAAGACTTTTGAGAGTCCCTTGGACTGCAAGGAGATCCAACCAGTCCACCCTAAAGGAAATCAGTCCTGAATATTCATTGGAAGGACTGATGCTGAAGCTGAAACTCCAATACTTTGGTCACCTGATGGGAAGAACTGACTCATTGGAAAAGATCCTGATGTTGGGAAAGATTGAAGGCAGGAGGAGAAAGGGATGACAGAGGATTAGATGGTTGGATAGCATTACTGACTTGATGGCTGTGAGTCTGAGCACGCTGCAGGAGTTGGTGATGGACAGGGAAGCCTGGCATGCGGCAGTCCTTGGGGTCGCAAAGAATTGAACACAGCTGAGCGACTGAACTGAACTGGTATCTATATAGAATATATATATATATTATTTGTAATAGTTGTTCTGTTTCCTTTTTGTTTTATTTTGTTGTATTTTTTAGATTCAGTGTATAAAGTGATATCATACAGTATTTGTAGTTCCTTGTCTGACTTATTTAACTTAGTATAATGCCCTCAAAGTCCATCCATCTTGCTGCAAATGGCAAAATTTCATTCTGCTTTATGACTGAGTAGTGTTCCATTGTGTGTGTGTATATATATATAATTTATATGTGTATATATATAATATATATTGGCTTCCCTGGTGGCTCAGACAGTAAAGTATCTGCCTGCAGTATGGGAGACCTGGGTTCAATCACTGGATTGGGAAGATCCCTGGAGGAGGGCATGGGAACTCACTCCAGTGTTCTTGCTTGGAGAACCCCCATGGTCAGAGGAGCCTTTCAGGCTGCAGTCCATGGAGTCACAAAGAACCAGACATGACTGAGCAGCTAAGCTCTCTCTCAATATATATGTATCATATCGTATCATGTCTTCTTCATCAGTTCATCCCTTGGTGGACACTTCGATTGCTTCCCTATCTTGGCAACTGTAAATAACACTGCTCCGAGCATTAAGGTGCATATACCTTTTCAAATTAGTGTTTTTGGCTTTTCTTGGATATATTACCCAGGGGTGGAATTTCTGGGTCAGGTGGTAGTATCATTCTTAGTTTTTTGAGAAAATAATGGATATGTTTTTACCTTGATTATGGTGATGGTTTCATAAGTATATGCCTATGTTCAAATACATCAGATTTTATGTATTTAAAGAAATGCCACTGCTGTTTTGTGGGAAAAGGATAGCCTTTTCAATAAACTGTGCTGGGTTTTTGAATTCTCATCTGAAGAAAAACTGTCCCTTGCTTTGTAAAATACATGAAAATATATTTCTGATGGTTTATAGGCCTAAGTGCTAAGAGCAGAACAGAAGATGAAAGAATATGTTTATTGCCTTGTGGTAGGTGAAAATTTCTTTGTAGAATATTAATAGCATTAATGATATAGGAAAAAATATAAGTATCAGGTTTCACCTAAGTAAAAAACTATTATTAATTTAAGGATGATATTAAGAATATAGAAATACAAAGCACAGGCTTGGAGAAGACATTTACAGTAATCTATCTGAGGAATGCCTTGAATCCAGAATATATAATTGCCATAACTCAGTGGGAAAAAAAAAGACAGACAACCCAGTTAACAAAATGAGCTGTCTCTCTCACCCCCAACAAAGATATCCACATGGCCAATGAGCAAACAGTAATGTACTCAATCTTTTTGTCGCTCAGGGAAATGAGAGTTAAAACTTTAGTGTCAAAATTAGATCTCTTGTAATACACAAGAATGCCTAAAATAAAGAATGATCATCCCAAGAGTTGGTGGGAGTGCAGAGCCACTGGGGCTCTCATCCACTGCTGGTGGGGGTTTAGGACGGTGGAACCACTGGGAAAATTGTTTTAGCAGTATCTAATAAAAGTGAATATACTTAGCATTTGATCCAACAATTTCACTCCTAGGTATACTCCCAAGAGAAAAAAATGCACACAAATGTGCAACAAAAATGTGCACAAGAATTTTCAAAACAGCACATATTAATAGCCTCAAGCTGGAAATGCCTAAAAGTCATTCAACAAAACATGCATGTAAAAGTTGTTGTATCATACAATGGGATAATATATAGCACTGAGAACAAATCATGCTGCATAACATGATTGACTCCACAAGGTGAATGTTGAAAGAAGAAACCTAGTGAATATAATATGTTATACAATGATATTTATAAGGAATTAATACACAAAATTAATCTATGATGATGGAAGTCAAGGTAATGATTATTTCTGGTAACACTGTTAATGACTTGGATGCTAAGAAGGTGGGCTTCTTGTGTGCTAGTAATATTCAGTGTTTTGATCTTGGTGGTTCAGTTCAGTTCATTTCAGTTGCTCAGTTGTGTCCAACTCTTTGCAATACCATGGACTGCCGCATGCTAGCTTCCCTGTCCATCACCTACTCCTGGAGCTTGTTCAAACTCATGGCCATTGAGTTGGTTGTGCCATCCAACCATCTCATCTTCTGCCATCCCCTTCTCCTCTTGCCTTCAATCTTTCCCAGCATCAGGGTCTTTTCCAGTGAGTCAGTTCTTCCCATCAGGTGGCCAAAGTATTGGAGTTTCAGCTTCAGCCTCAGTCCTTCCCATGAATATAAAGGACTGATTTCCTTTGGAATTGACTGGTTTGATCTCCCTGTAGTCTAAGGGACTCTCAAGAGTGTTCTCCAACCCCACAGTTCAAAAGCATCAATTCTTTGGCACTCAGCTTTCTTTATGGTCCAACTCTCACATCCGTACATGACTACCAGAAAAACTGTAGCTTTGGCTAGATGGACCTTTGTTGGCAAAGTAATGTCTCTGCTTTTTAATATGCTGTCTAGTTTGGTCATAGCCTTTCTTCCAAGGAGCAGGCATCTTTTAATTTCATGGTTGCAGTCACCATCTGCAGAGATTTTGGAGCCCAAGGAATAAATTCTGTTACTGTTTTCATTGTTTGATCTTGATGGTAATTATATAAATATGTTCACTTTGTCTCTTACACAAGAATGAAATATTTAAAACACTCATTAGGTTGTAGATATAAGAGTGGCAGGATTTATGTTTAATATTCTCAAAGGAAAGCTCAAATCAAAACTGAGGATTCATAAAGGAAATGTTTGCTGCCTCCCATTTTAACTTTAAATAAAACACCAAGTGTCTTTGAATATGAGACAATAAATTAGATTAAAATATATGGTCAAGTTGCAATTATAATCTGAAGATTAAACACCTGATTATTTAAGAAAAATAGTACAGACATAATGAACTTTGAGATAGTAAAATTCCAGGAATGATTACAGACCTTATGTATTAATAATAGATATTTGCAAAATAGGTGGAGTGAGATATATTCTCTTATTGTACATGGAGGGCAGTACTGCTTAGTTTCTTTATCAGTATTAAATATATGGTGCACTTATGTTTTGGTAAATACCACTTGAAAGATAAACTTAATTTATATTCAAGCTGATTTTTTAATAGCAATCTAACAAAATACTTCCTTTTGTGTGTGTGAAATTTACAGAATGCCAAAGTAATTTTCTGGAAATGTAAAACAGTGTCCTGTGTTGTGTCTTCTCAGCTCTGGACTGGCATAACTGGTTTCTGAGTAAAGGTCTTTGATCATTTCAACAACATATAAGGCTGACCTGTATCATGATAACAACTGTAGCACTGAAAAATGAATGATGTCAGATATTTTACTGAGAGCATCCACTAAAGTGTTAAAGTTACAAGTGCCATAGAAAATCAAGAAGGGAGAAAGAATGTTTATTTCCTGCAAATGTAAATACCAATAGTTCTTAATAGTAATTAAATATGTTTTGTAGTTAATTAAACTAGTTTTTAGGTGATCTGTGATTCAATTCAGTTTAGTCTCTCAGTCGTTTCTGACTGTTTGTGGCCCCATGGACTGCAGCACATCAGGCCTCCCTGTCCATCACCAACTCCTGGAGCTTGCTCAAACTCATATCCATCGAGTTGATGATGCCATCCAATTATCTCATCCTCTGTTGTCCCCTTCTCCTCCTGCCTTCAGTCTTTCTCATCATTAGAGTCTTTTCTAAGGAGTCAGTTCTTCACATCAGGTAGCCAAATTATTGGAGTTTCAGCTTCAGCATCAGTTCTTCCAGTGAATATTCAGGACTGATTTCCTTTAGGATGGACTGGTTGGATCTCCTTGCAGTCCAAGGGACTCTCAAAAGTCTTCTCCAACACCACAGTTCAAAAGCATCAATTCTTCAGTGCTCAGCTTTCTTTATGGTCCAACTCTCACATCCATACACGACTATTGGAATAACCATAGCTTTGACTAGAAGGAACTTTGTTGGATTTGTGATTATGAGAAGCTTTTAAGCACGTCTACTCATTTCTGAAGAAGAAAGGGAGAGAGGAAGAGAGAGAGAGAGAAGGAGGTAGAAAGTATCTATCCCATGGAAGAATTTAATATGGAAAACAGGGAACATCTTATTTGCCTCCATATTTTGGTAAAATGATGTGCATTTATGTATATCTTTTTTTTTAATTTCTGGGAGATAGATGCAAAGGCAATTATTTTCTACTCTAATTTGACTGGCTTTAAAAATAATGAGAGAAGGATGAGATAAAAAATCTTTTCAGATTTTGTAGAGTGAGGGTCATGTACTGTTGAAGCCTGGCTTGGAGAATTTTGCGCATTACTTTACTCAATCCCTTGGACTGCAGGGAGATCCAGTCAGTCCATCCTAAAAGAAATCAGTCCTGAATATTCATTGAAAGGACTGATGTTGAAGCTGAAACTCTGATACCTTGGCCACCTGATGAGAAGAACTGACTCATTTGAGAAGACCCTGATTCTGGGAAAGGTTAAAAGCAGGAGAAGAAGGGGACGGCAGAGGATGAGATGGTTGGATGGCATCACCGACTCAATGGACATGAGTTCGAATAAACTCCGGGAGTTGGCGATGGACACAGAGGCCTGGTGTGCTGCAGTCCATGGGGTTGCAAAGGGTTGGACATGGCTTAGCAACTGAACTGAAATGAAAAAAAAAATTTTTTTAAAAATTATTTGACTGCATTGGGTGTTAGCTGCAGCATGAAGGCTCTTAGTGGCAGCATGTAGAATCTAGTACCCTGACCAGAGATGGAATCTGGGCCTCCTGCATTGGAAGCATGGAGTCTTAACCACTGGACCACCAGGGAAGGTCCAAGTCATTTTGTTTGACAACTTGTCTATATTTCCCTTTTACTCTGCCTGTGCAATCTACTTCCCCCCACCTTTCACTGCCACCCTTCTGGTAAACCACCATCAGCTCCCTCTTGAGATCTTGGTAGCATCTTTTAAAAAAATTTGTCCATTTGTGATTTGCCCCCTCCTAAACCTTTCTCCACTCTAGAGACTAAGTAATCATTTTAATGCCAAAGGCATTGTGGGATTCCGTTGTTTAATCCTCTTGATTGGTGTCACATTGCATTAAGGATGAAAACCACATTCAAGACACATCCTCCACAGGCCTGGGTGATGGAGTCCCTCCATCTTCATCTCACAGAGCCCCTCCTAATGCTGCTCCAGCCACAGACACCTTTTCCCCATTTTTCGTACACTCCCGGCTTGTTCTGGCCCCAGAGAGCCTGCTCATACTTGGGACAATCTACCTCCTGTTCTTTTCTCATCCACCAAAATAAATCAAGTCTCTCTGCAACCTTTACATTTTTTTTTTCTTTTGGAGGGACTGGTCTTTATTTCAAAAAGATATTTATCAATTTTCAGTATCAAAACAGTTACACTATTGGTTTTTTTCTCCCAGTTGGTTCCCAAAGAGACCATACCAAAGGAGAGAACATTTTAAGCCAATTAAGCTGCAGGATGCACACCTAACAGACCTCACTGAAACCTTATCAAAAAACGGGGATTGGGTAGGGAAAGAAACTTTAAAAGATCAGCACACTGCTAGCCCACAGACTGTAGAGAGCTCTCACAGGCAGAGAGGTGACCAGTGTGCCCCAACCCCAAGGAAGCAAAGTTCCAAAATAATATAAAATTTAAAAAGTTTTGTACATAAGCTTTTCAAGATTTCTCCAGCACTAACCGATACAAAGCACAATGAGATGACACTTTTAGAGACAGCAGCCTCAGACCCAGGAAAGAGTGATGAGATGAGTTTCATATGGCTAAATCAGTTTAAAGGTCAGCTCGGGGCAGGCTGGCCTCAGCGGAGTCGGGGTGAGAGGGAGGAGCAGCGGCAGGGCGGGACTGGGGTGCCTACATCTCGTTCAGGTCAAGCAGAGTCTGGTCCAGCATCCTTTGTGTACAGAGGTGCTCCTCTTTGGTGCATTTCAGCTTATCTTCCAAATCATCAATTGTCTTTTCCAGCTTGGCTACCGATCTCTCAGCAAACTCAGCACGGATCTCTGCCTCCTTGAGTTTATCGGTAAGAATCTTTATCTCTTCCTCATATTTGTCTTCTTTTTGAGAGTACTTTTCTTCAGCAGCACTCAGACACTTCAGATTCTGGTCCATCAGTCTGATTTGCTCATCAATCTCTCGGCAACGGGACTCTGCCAGCTCTGCTCGCTCCTCTGTGCGTTCCAAGTCTCCCTCAATAATCACCAACTTACGAGCCACCTCTTCATACTTCCTGTCTGCCTCTTCTGCAATGTGCTTCGCTTCTTTGAGTTGGATTTCCTGGAGTTCCATTTTTCCTTCATCTTTTAAGGCTCGGTTTTCAATAACCTTCATACCTCTCTCGCTCTCATCAGCGGCTTTATCAGCTTCCTCTAGCTTTTGCAGGGCAGTGGCCAGGCGCTCTTGAGCTCGGTCCAGCTCCTCTTCAACCAGCTGGATCCTATGATTCAAGGAGGCCACCTCAGCCTCAGCCTGTTCTCGGGCCCGCCTTTCTCCCTCCACTTCCTGCTGGAGGCGCTCGGCCCTCTCCTCTGCATCATCGGTCTGCTGCTGCAGAACCTGGATCTTGTGCTTCACGGCCTTGATGGTGGTGATCCCGGCCATGGTCCCCACCCAGCTCCTGCTTGCTTCGGGTTCCTGCCTCCTCCACTCCGCGCTGCAGCCGCTTCTCCTACATTTTTATTAGAACTCAGATTGTATGTATTTCTGTGTTAATTCATTTTAAATCTCCCCATCCCTCTAAAATGCATATTCTGTGAAGGAGAGGAGTATGATTGTTTGGGTTTTCCTTATATTTCTGGTGGCCAAGACGATGCCTGGCATATAGCAAGTGTTCAATAGGTTAAATTAATAAATAAATAGTTATATAAATGAATAAATCTGATATAAAAATATCAAACAGAAACCAAATTACTAGTTTTATCTTATTATCTATTAATTTAGGTTTTGATGCAGATTTGTTTCTAATATTAAAGAAAATTCCCTGCTGTTTCTTCTCCGTTAGCTCCTATAGTTTAGAATTTTGAATGTAGGAGGAAGATAAATATTGTTAAATTTAAATTTCTTATTTTATAGACAAGGGAGACACTGACTTTCTTGAGCCTCTCCTATGAAAAATATTTTTCATGAAATTTATTAGGTAATTTATCCATTGGGTCCCAATTTGAATTTTTGTGGAAGATAAGGGCAGTTGCAGAATAAGCTTCCCCATTATAGCCTGACATTTATTCCATAGAATGCAATATATTTAGGGAACAGATCAGCTTCTGCATATTCTGACCTAAAACAAAGCATCATGCCTTATAAACTGTGTTTCACAAGAGACAAAATTTTTAGAATGCAAATACTTTTCCAGATCGTACATATCAAGGCTTTTAGCCATAATTTCTATTTTCATTAATTCATGATTAACATTGTCAATTAAATAAGACAGTTTCTCACCAGGTGTTTCCCAAGTTGTCTTTGATTGATATTTTGATTATACCTTTTTCAAATTTCCCTAATAAGTAGGTAGTGTTTGTGCCTTTCCTTTAAAATGTATTATTTTCATTGTAGAGCTTCCGCGTTTCTGTACAAAGACTAAGATTGTCCCTGAACCTCTGGGTTGCTCACGTGAGTGTGTCTGGACCAGAGGTTATGTGGATTTGGGTTCCTCCCTTTTTTCCAGCTGAAGAGATATTGCCTAATCTCGGCATCATTTAGAACCTGTGGCTTTTTCCTGGATAAAACATCCTATAACATCTCATGCTCTCCCTACACCTGTGCACTTAGCTTCTTCTACTTTCAGGATCACCTTCATCTACTCCATTTTTCAGAGCTAAATCTTACTCATGCTTTGGGTCCAAGCATATGGAACCTGATTACTGTGACGCTGGGTCAGCCACTCCTCAAATACATTCTCAGAACTTTCTCACTGTCATCATCATAGTTTTATCAAAGTGTACTGTGATGCTAGTCACTTTTCTGCTTGCCATGAGATGTTAGAGTTTTATTGCGGACCTGGTCTGGGTCTGTTGCTCACCCAGTGCTTAGCACAGTATCTGTTACGTTTCTTAATAAACATTTGATGCCTGAAGGAGTTGCCACTTAACAGCGTAATTTAAAAAGAACATGCGAAAATACCAAAACTTATCCTACATCTTATAGAAGTGAATGTCCTGCAGCTGAGCATGAAGTAGGCATTCTTTTTCAAATAATGCTGAGAGCAGCAGTCATAATAACATTCACTAACATGTCTTGTTAGGACTTAATGACTCATAGGATTTATATTTGATACCAAAGTCAATCTAAAATCACAAGTTAAGGTAAAGTGTTTTCTTTTAGAACAGACTGATGAAAGTGTGAGAAGAAGGTAGAAATTATTTTTAGATTTGCATTGGTATGGGATTCTTTAATTTTATGTTCCCTTACTATTAATAATATCTAGGGAAAAATCTGAAAAGCAAGAATTCACTAGCATTTTAATAACCACTTCTCCAAGTTCAGCCACAATTGATTGGTACAGGGTGAACCTTACTATCTCCTCTTTTGTTGTCTGTGATGTGTGTTATAGCTCCAGGGACCATTTAGTCCAGTCTTTCTCTATTGTCCTGGGCTAATTATTTATATTTTTTTATTTTTCAGTTTTTAGTTTTTAACTTTATTTTGTATTGGAGTATAGCCGAAGGGTCTCAGCCATAATGCTCATGCATCGATTCTCCCTCCCCCCCAATCCTTCTCCCCATCCAGGCTGTGAGGTAGCATTGAACAGAGTCCCCTGTGCTATTCAGTAGGACCTTGCATGCGTGCGAAGCCACTTCAGTCGTGTCCGACTTTGTGGGACCCTATGAACCGTAGCTTGCCAGGCTCCTCTGTCCATGGAATTCTCCAGGCAAGAATACTGGAGAGGGTTTCCATACCCTCCTCCAGGGGATCCTCCCAACCCAGAGATCAAACCCATGTCTCCTGCATTGCAGGAGAATTCTTTACCACTGAGACATCCAGGAAGCCAAATTACATAGTTATTCCAATTACAGAGTCAGAACTAAAAGAATGTCTGATTTCTCGATCTTGTATTCTTCCTACCTTATCCTTTGATGATAGAGAGGGGTGGGTGTGCTAGCAACAGGGATGGCTGATCAGTATCTCACCCTGCTAATGCTGTGTATCCCCTGATGCCTTAAGTGCTGTAGGGAGAGGCTGGGCTGGACAAGAGGGCTGGTGGTTTGCTCTGGGCTTTGCCTGTCTGTCTGGCCTGGAGGATCAGTAACCACCGTCTCACACAGCACACCTCTGGCATCTTGCGCATGTAGCAGTGGGTGTGAGGGGAGCTGAAAGGAAACAGCTTTCACTGAGGGCCTAATATATTGTGTGCCAGTGATTCACCCCGGGCTTGGTCTTTCACATTCATTACCTCGTTCAGTTTTCCCCACAGCTCTCTGAGATAGACGCCTTCATGTCCGATTTACAGAAGAGGAAACTGAAACTTGGACAAGTGAGACAATTTCCAATGGCCAGACGCATTAGTGAGCTGGTATTCGAACATGTGTTTTATCACCCTAGATCCTGCAGGTTGAGAGAAGATGGGGGGGGTACTAGTGTGTAAGTTATCATGTTTGGAGGTATTTGCCAAGCTCTTTCCATCAATGAGCTTCCCTGATAGCTCAGTTGGTAAAGAATCTGCCTGCAATGCAGGAGACCCTAGTTTGATTCCTGGGTCAGGAAGAAGATACCCTGAAGAAGGAATAGGCTGCCCACTCCAGTATTCTTAGGCTTCTCTTGTGGCTCAGCTGGTAAAGAATCTGCCTGCATTGCGGGAGGCCTGAGTTTGACCCCTGGATTGGGAAGATCCCCTGAAGGAGGGAAAGGCTACCCACTCCAATATTCTGGCCTGGAGAATTCCATGGACTGTATAGTTCAAGGGGTTGGGAAGAGTTGGACACAACTGAGAGGCTTTCGCTTTACTTCCCATCAGTACTAAGTGAGCTAGGCACAAAGTGGTACTTTAATCTTACTTATGTTTGAATTTCTATTAATTCCCCTGAGAATGAGCATTTTGATTCCAAAGAGGCATAATATGGTCTCTGAGGTTTTACCTGCCCCACCCCTCCGCTTTCAGACTGATCTCATTCCAGACCCACCCCTTACTCTGTGTTCCAGCCATGCTAAAACTCCCTTTGTTCCCAGAGCCGCACATGATCTTTCTGCTCCATACAATTGTGCTCAGTGTTCCCTTCAGGAGAATGTCTCTTCTGCCACCGGAGCCCCTGTTTCTGCCAGACCATCCCTGCATTATTGCTTCTGCAGCAGCGTCGCCTCTGGCTTTTCAGACCTGAGTTAGTCCTTTTGACACGGGCTTTCCCGGTGGCTCTGCAGTAAAGAAACAGCCTGCAATGCAGGAGATACAGGAGACGTGGGTTTGATCCCTAGGTCAGGAAGATTCCTTGGAGGAGGGCATGGCAACCCACTCCAGTATTCTTGCCTTGAGAATCCCATGGATAAGAGGAGCCTGGCCAGCTACCGACCATAGTGTCTCAAGGAGTCAGACACGACTGAAGCGACTGAGCAGGTTGTAGCACAGTATCTCCTTTTTGGTAAGGTGCATCATACCTGCACTTGCTTAAAAGATTTACAATGGCAAAGGTGATACGATGTGTACAAAATGCCACCATTTTTCTAGTACTTGGCACAGATGCTAGCGCATTGTATTTGTACATATACAAGCTGATATTAAACACTGGCATTCTACTACCTGCTTGAATATATTAATAATTTCCAGTTATTCTGATAGTGTCTTCATGTCTAAAGTGTAACAGAGCATCTTCTAAAAATTTTAAGCATGAAGCAATATATTTTTGAAAACAAACAGAACCAGAAAGCTTTAGCTACATGTGTTGGGAAGACTTGCACTTACTTGAATCCAGGAAGATAAAAAGAAATGCATTAGCCTCTCTGTTGCTATGGAATTGTTTTGTTAAATTTGTGGTTGGATTCACTGAGAGCTTTATTAGCACACTCTTTAGAGAAAGAAATAATGTCTGACATGGTTCACCATCTATCTGGAGCCAAATTAAAAATGAAAATGTAAGGTGTGACGATTTGGGGGCACTCAGAATGTATCAATTATTTATGTTGACATTCATTATTTGAATAAAAGGCAGGATAAAAACTCTGGGGGAATTGTAGGGTTCATAAAATTTCTTTCTAATTATTCTAATTTACTGTAATTATGACACTAAAATCATCCTGACTAAAAGCAGTGATGTCTTTTAATATCAACTGAGAGGGAGAGAAGTTATTTTTGAGTTTTAGCTTTATTTACTATAACTTTTCAATATGACAGAAAAATCAATCCTGATTTGTAAGGTTTTAAAGTGATGGTTTTTTAGAACTCCTAATGTGAAACTGGATAAAGCACAATTCAGAATTATAGCATTTAAGTTAAAGAATTTACAGATTCATAAAATCTATCCCATCAATACTACATATAAACTCTATTAAAATCATAGACTTACAGAAAAAAAGGCACCTTTAATATACATTTTCATAATTTCAAGAGTAAATACAAAGAGATACATATTAGTTGCATAGTTGTAGTAGGAGTTAGCTACCCTCTTCACAGAGGTCATTTCCGGATAGTAATAAGGCTTTGGAAGGCAGAATTATAACAATAGATGTAAAAAAGTATGATATTTATTATTTTTAACAAAGCACAGGAACTATCAAAGTAATGCCATGCTCTATTTCCCCCATGTAATTTTCAACCAATTCCTATTATGGTTGTGTTGTCTTGGATTGAGAGAAGCATAGTTTAAAATGAAAGTCCACACATTTGTTATTAAGTGCAGATCATGTTACCACTCAAGCTGCTGCCTCTGGCATTTGGGAGTCCTGGAAGCTGAAAAGATTTTAGGGGATCTGCTAGTGTTATAGGCATAGCATGGAAATATGACAATTTAGGATCATTCAAAGACCTTTCAGAGAAGGGCAAATTGAGGCTTCCTTTGAATTCTTGAGGTATTTTTTACAACATTTATTTGTCTGAATAGTGTTAATTCAGAGAAGTCAGAGAAAAACTGTTTTTCATCTTTCTTTTCCTAAAATATCCAAAGCAACATCAGATAGAGTGATGTCTATCTTTTGAATTTTTTTTCCCACTGGGAAACATAATTAGCACTGCATAAGTGTTCCCATTGTTTCATATACTTGGCAAACATCTATTCTAACTTTTCCAATAGACTTAAAATTATCCAAGAGAGATAAAATTCACATATAGTTTTGTTTGGGATGAATTAATATTAGTTCTGTATATATTGTAAGAAATATCTGTATTTTAAGGTATCAATGTACATCTGCACTTAATTATAAAAATACTCTGCTCATGGCATCACTGTGAGTCTATAAACATGCTATGCACTGGTTAAATGTATAGAGAGGGTGTATACAATATTTACGCACAGTGTCAAGGATGATCCTGACAGTTAAGACCCATGAAAGCACCAGCCCTCCATCATCTCTTTCAACCTCCTCTGCTCTCTGAGTAATTATCACCTAGGATTCATTTACTTTTTTTTATCTGTTCTCTGGAAATATAGGACAGCTCTGGATATATTGTTAAAGTTAGATGTTTTTGAACTATAAAAGAATGTGTATACAATGTGTGTACAGCAGTCTGCTTTTTTTTCACTCAATATTGTACTTTTTAGATTTTTCCATCCCAATGTATGTAGCTTATTTTATTTCATTTCACTACAACTCATTAAATGAATATACCAAATTCTGTTGTGTGAATTGTTCAAATTCCATTGCATGTATTTCATTGTATGAATATACAGCAGTTTATTTATCCATTTTACTGTTGCTACACATGAGTTATTTCTCATTTTCCACATTTAGAACAGTGCAACTGTAACCACAAAGATCAATCTTATACACATTCCTGGTACATACATATGGATTTTCCAGAATTGGGTGTTCAATAGCTAGGAGTGGAACTTCTGGGTCACTGGGCTGTTCAACTTTACTCTGTATGTCAAATTGTCCTCTCATTTGGCTTTTACCAATTTCCACATTAATTGGCACTGCATAAGTGTTCCCATTGCTTCATATACTTGGCAAACATCTATTCTAACTTTTCCAATAGACTTAAAATTATCCAAGAGAGATAAAATTCACATATAGTTTTGTTTGGGATGAATTAATATTAGTTCTGTATATATTGTAAGAAATATCTGTATTTTAAAATATCAATGTACATCTACACTTAATTATAAAAATACTCTGCTCGTGGCATCACTGTGAGTCTATAAACATGCTATGCGCTGGTTAAATGCAAAGGGAAGTGAGTTATGATATGTTATATACTGAGACGCCAAACTCTTCCTGTTGTTTACAGTTAAGCAGTTAAAAATTATAGACACCTCGGGGAGAACGCAAGGCTTCCCTGGTGGTTCAGATGGTAAAGAATCTGCTGCAGTGCAGGAGATCCGAGTTTGATGCCTGGGTTGGGGAGATCCCCTGGAGGAGGCATGGCAACCCACTCCAGTATTCTTGCCTGGAGAATCTCCTGGACAGAGGAGCTTGGCAGGCTACAGCCCATAGGGTTGCAGAGAGTCGGACGTGACTGAAGTGACTGAGCATGCATGCCTGGGGGAGAACTCATGCCTTATGTGTCAGAAATATGTAATTAGTAGCAAGATATTCTTTTTATAAAAAAATACTTATTCATTTATTTGGCTGCACTGGGTCTTAGTTGGGGCATGTAGGATCTTTAGTTGGGGCATGTAGGATCTTTAGTTGGGGCATGTAAACTCTTAGTTGCCACATAGTAGCAAGATATTTTCATTATGAAATGTATTTCAGTAGATTGATTTTTGTACATTCAGCTACTGAGAAGGAAGAATACATTAGAAAAGAGTTATTTATGAAATTTATTCCATAAATTGATGCTCAGTCTTTATGGTTATTATATATGCATATAATATATATATATATATATTCATATGCCTATGTATATGCACATATGCATATATTTTGTCAGATGAAGGAAAAATACCAGGAATATTATTTTATGTCATGTAGATGAGGCATGTAATTTATTTATGAAATCTGTAACAAAGAAATTGATAATGTGTAATTTATCTTCTGCTAACTTGACATTCTGAATAACTTCAGTGTAAGCCCTAAATTCAGGTCTAAGTCTTCCTGTTATGAGTTAGAGGATATAATTTTCAGTTATATGAGCTCTGTGTTTAGCTCAATATATAGAATATATATAATCTAGAGCTCAATAGCAAAACACAAAAAGCTTGAGTAAAAAATGGGTAGAGGATCTGAAGAGACATTTTTTCCAAAGAAGATGTACAGATGGCCAGCAGATATATGAAAAGGTATTCAACACCACTAATTATCAGGAAAATGCAACTCAAATGGACAATATTATCACCTTACACCTGTTAAAATGGCTGTTATTTAAAAAAAACAAGGGTTGGCATTTAAAAATACTTTATGTAAAAGCTTTATTTTTAGAAGTTCAGTGATCTTATAAATAGAAACACTAAGTGGGAGTTTCACTCATAAAGCTCCTTAGTAGGTGCCTTAGTAAGATGTGGAGGGGAGAGAATCCCTGTGCACTGTTGATGGAATGTCCACACTGGTGCAGATACTGTAGAGGCTCCTCAAAAAATTAAAAATAGCAATAGCATATAATCTGGCAATTTCACTTCTGAGCATTTACCTGAAATACTCAGGTGAATATATAAATAATAATGGAAAGGACAATGTTAACTGGAAAAGATACATGCACCCTCATGTTCAGTGCAGCATTATCTGAAACAGCAAAGACATGGAAGCAACCTAAGTGCCCAGTTGATGGATGAATGGATACAGGAAAGGTGGTTTAAGTACGCAGTGAGTATTATATGGCCCCAAAGAAGGAACTTGTCATTTGTGACCACATGAATAACCTTGAGGACATTATGCTAAGTGACATAAGTCAGACAAAGACAAACACCAAATGATCTCAGTTATATGTGGTATCTAAAAAAACAATAAAGAAACAAAAATATGAACTCAGATACAGAGAACAGATTTGTGGTTGCCAAAGGCTGCTGATGGTGGGGTAGGTGAAATGGGCGAAGGGGATCAAAATATACAAACTTTTAGTTATAAAATAGATGTCATGAGGATGTAATGATGCATGATGACTATAGCTAATAATACTGTACTATATATTTGAAACTTTCTAATAGCTAGATATTAATGGTTCTCATCACAAGAAATAGTATTGTAACTGTGTGGTGATGGATGTTAACCAGAGTTATTGTAGATGATTTTGCAATATACACAAATATTAATGAATCATTATGCTGTATTTCTGAAACTCACATAATATTATATGTCAATTATACCTCAATTAAAACTATGTTATCTCAACATTACAAGCTTTGAGTGGCATCTGATGGCAGTAATGTATTAAGGTTAATTTTTCTGATTTTGTTGCTTGCATTATTGGCATAAATAAGAATGTCTTTATTGATGGGAAATACCCATCAAAGTTTTCAGAGTAATAGGGAATCAGGTTAGTAATCTATTCTCAAATGATTAAGGAGAATAGTTATTTCTGCTAATAAATTTTTTGAAACTTTCTAATTCTTTCCAAAAATATTTAATAAAAAATATACTACTAAAAAAGTGCTACCAAAAAAGACATAAAATATTCATTATATAACACATTCCTTCTAATGAACTAAGCATATTTTAATTTTTATTTAGAAATATATTGACTGAACTATTTATGAAAGTAGTTTTAACAGTGATAAGATCATCTTGTCTTGTAAGCCAGAACTCCCCAGAGACCAATATTGTATTTCTTTTTCATCACCTCTGTTGGGTGTAAAATTCTCAAAATACCAAGCTGCTTTCTGGCCCATCTTATACTAGGAGATTTACCAAAATTTGTACAAAGCACATCATTGTAACTCTTGCTTGCTGTGGTTGAGAGGAGCAGTTTATTATATTCCTTTTAATTTAGAGGTTCCAAAACATTAGATTGCAACCCACGTTAGGTTTTGAAATTTTATTTTTATATCTTTAAGTGTCTTTCTGTGGCCATGTTTCATAATTCACCCTATTGGTCTCTGCAGCGTAGACAGGACTCCCAGGCATGGGGTCGTGGTGGTGACGGTGGCAGTGCCATGCAATGGTCCCTTCTCATAATTCACTGCACGTTTAATTAGAATCTACCATCACTTGAATCCCAAACCTTGAGGAAAATGAAAATCTGTTTCCTGTCAATATAGCGAAAGCTCATTTATCTTTAAAGGTTTGTCACTGATGTTAGGGCTTCTCTGGTGGCTCAGTCAGTAAAGAATCCACCTGCCTTACTGGAGACCTGGGTTCAATCCCTGGATCTGGAAGATCCCCTGGAGAAGGGCATGGCTACGCACTCCAGAATTCTTGTCTGGAGAATCCCCATGGACAGAGAAGCCTGACAGGCTGCAGTCCATGGGGTTGCAGAGTTGGACATGACTGGGCGACTAAGCAGAGCACTGATGTTAACTTCTTCCAAGATTTTCTGACCTATGTACCTCATAGGTGGCTTCCGGTAACCAGACAGTCACATAGAGCATAATGCTAACTCCTTATTTCTCGGTGTAAACTAACAGAAAGCCATCTAGATCAGAATGTTTATGACAACCTTAAGGGCACACTTCTCCCTCTATTAAGGTTCCAACGACTCTAATCAGTTGCTGTTGGCAATGAGTTAAAAACCGTGATAGCTAATGACACCAGGTAATGATAACTAAATGCGCCTACCTCCACTGTGGGGCTGGACCTGATGTAGAATCTCATTCTTCCCCTTGCAGGAATGGTTTCTGTCCTCTAGGGCACTACTGGATGGGTATTACCAAATTCTACCTCACTGATCTCATTTTCTCATGACTTCTTACCAAATAAATCATTTTTGTTGATTTCTACCTTCTTTAGATACTTTTCCTATTGTTAAATTAATTTTAAGACATTCAACTGGAATTAAGTGCTGCTTTTTCTGTATTAAGTCTAGAAATGTTGTCTGGAGGTGACTTTTACTTGTAGGTGATCTCTCTAAAGAATGGATATTAAATATTTCTTTCTTAGTTCTGAGAGTTGTTGCTGTTGTTGTTTTGCCAAGTCGTGTCCAACTTTCCTGTGACTTCATGGACTGCAGCCCACCAGGCTTCTCTGTCCATGGGATTTTCCAGGCAAGAATATTGAGTGGGTTGCCATTTCCTACTCCAGGGGATCTTCCCAACTCAGGGATCAAACCCACATCTCCTGTGTCTTCTGCGCTGGCAGGCAGATTCTTTACCAGTGAGACACCAGAGAGGCCTGCAACAGCTTAGGTTAAATCCAGTGAGGCATTAGAAAGTGTTCTAGTTTCATTCTTTTACAAGTGGTTGACCAGTTTCCCCAGCACCACTTGTTAAAGATTGTCTTTTCTCCATTGTATATTCTCATCCCCTTTGTCAAAGATAAGGTATCCATAGGTGTGTGGATTTATCTCTGGGCTTCTGATTTGTTCCATTGATCTATAGTTCTGTCTTTGTGCCAGTACCATACTCTCTTGATGACTGTGACTTTGTAGTGGAGACTGAAGTCAGGCATGTTGATTTCTCCAGTTGCATTCTTTCTCAAGATTGGTTTGGCTATTCGAGGTTTTTTGAATTTACATACAAATTGTGAAATTATTTGTTCTAGTTCTCTGAAAAAGATCGTTGGTAGCTTGATAGGGATTGAATTGAATCTATAGATTGCTTTGGGTGGTCTACTCATTTTCACTCTATTTATTTTTATGATCCATGAATATGGTGTATTTCTCCATCTATTTGTGTCCTCTTTGATTTCTTTCACCAGTGTTTTATAGTTTTCTATATATAAGTCTTTGGTTTCTTTAGGTAGATATATTCAATCCCACTGCTGGGCATACACACCAAGGAAGCCAGAATTGAAAGAGACACATGTACCCCAATGTTCATTGCAGCACTGTTTATAATAGCCAGGACATGGAAGCACCTAGATGTCAACCAGCAGACAAATGGATTAGAAAGCTGTGGTCCATATACACAATGGAATATTACTCAGCCATTAAAAAGAATACATTCAAATTAGTTCTAATGAGGTGGATGAAACTGGAACCTATTATAAAGAGTGAAGTAAGCCAGAAAGGAAAACACCAATACAGTATACTAATGCATATATGTAGAATTTAGAAAGATGGTAACGATAACCCTGTATGCAAGATAGCAAAAGAGACACAGATGTATAGAATAGTCTTTTGGACTCTGTGGGAGACGGTGAGGGTGGGATGATATGGGAGAATGGCACTGAAACACGTAAATTATCATATGTGAAATGAATCGCCAGTCTAGGTTTGATGCATAATACAGGATGATCAGGGCTGGTGCACTGGGATGACCCAGAGAGATGGGATGGGAAGGGAGGTGGGAGGGGGGTTGTGGAAGGGGAACACGTGTACACCCATGGCGGATTCATGTCAATGTATGGCAAAACCAATACAATATTGTAAAGTAAAAAAAAAAATAATGGGTAAAAAAAATTTTTATGTAATGTATTGCAAAACCAATACAATATTGTAATGTAAAAAAAAATTAAAAAAAGAAAATAAAACAATACTTAAAATAAAATAAAAAAATGAAGACAATGGAAAAAAAAATCCAGTGAGGCCTCTGACTGGCTGGTTCCTAGCTCTATGAAAATAACTTTTGACCATCAAACTTTAGTCTTTTTTTGCATGTAAAAACACAAAGGCCAAAAATCTACATAGACTCACTTGTATTTTTAAATTCTGACTTTTTTTTTTTTTTTTTACCATGTATGTGCTGGTTTGAATATAAATCAAGGTGAACACAACTTGAGGGAGGCTAAGGCATCTTTCCCATCAGTTGTGACTGTAGAACAGGCTGCATGCCTGGTTCAGCTCATGGTGCCATTCTATAACGACATCAGGATGACTTTGTAATGTTGTTTGGAGACTTGAATACTTTATTCGTAGTCAATTACCCTTCCCACAGGGCTTCCTAGGTGGATCAGTGACAAAGAATCTGCCTGCCAATGTAGGAGATGTGGGTTCTATCCCTGGGTCAGGAAGATCCCCTTTAGGAGGAAATGTAAACCCACTCCAGTACTCTTGTCTGAAAAATCCCATGGACAGAGGAGCCTGGCGAGTTACAGTCGACGGGATCGAAAAAGAGTCAGACATAATTTAGCAACTAAACAACAACAACCCTTTCCCTAAGGTCTCTAAGAGGGGAAAAGAGTTGTGTAAAGAAAGCAGCGTGCAGAAGGAGATTTGTCTCTAAACCCCAAATCAGAGCTCTGATAATCCTGGTGGGATCAGCGAAAGGCTTCCCTGATCTAAACTCCATAAGAAATCTTAGAGCTGCTTCTCCAGTCTGAGCAGACATGAAGTCTTATTTATTATTACCTAATCTGAATCAGATTAAAAAAACAAGGATCTGCCAATGACAGGCATTTTTGTCTATTATTTTTATTTCCCTTTGAAAAAATGGAAGCACTAATTATGCTATTCTTTGGAATTCAGGTAGTATCTATCTATATATCCATATCTTATTCAAAATATTATCATAATGAATCATAATGGATTTTCTACTTTGACATCAGTCTCTTAATAAACTCTAGAACTTTTTCCATTACAATCAATTAAGTTATTTTTCTAAGAGTGTCAAAATATTCTGCTGAGAACCATGCTGATATTTTGATGTATTTCCCAAGGGTAATTCCTTAAGAAATATTTTCAAAAAGTGAAGTGGAACTATATATTCTGAATGCTGATATGTCTGAATACGCCTTTTTTTGTGCCCATGGCCAGGGATAAATCTGTCTGGTACAACCGATAGTCACAGTCCTTTTTATCCAGAACTCCATAACATCACTCCATCGTTTGCTAGCATTCATTTTATATACAAGATCATAAAGACAGCCTAATTTTCTTTCCTACATAGACAACCTATTTTGGTTCTATTTTTTTATGCAAACCTGTGGGATTTCTTCTGCTGTTGCAATTCAGAATTTTCCCTAGGCTATGTCTAAGTGTGCATTTTCTGTCAATATTCATGTTCTGTCCTCAGAAGGAGCTCTTTCTATCTAAAGATCCAAATTCAGGTCCATTTCCTTGTATTATTTTATTTATTATTGCTTCCCCATTTACATACCAGGTTTATCCTTTGCTCTCTCACTTGGGAAATGCTCTTACAGGAACACAGGAGGGCTGGCCAAGGCTATTGCTAGTGTTCTTGTGGCAGGAGTTTCTATGCTGTGTTCATGATCTTTCTAAAGTTGGATGTGTCCTGTTCTTTCAGTTTCAGAGCTGTCAAGCTCATATAGAGTTGAAGAGAAATTTTAAAATGTCTTCATGTTGAATACGGGGAATTTTCTAGAAGAATTTTTAATTTACTATCTTATTACTTGACTAGACATGGGCTAAAAGGAACCAGGTATTAATTATAACTGATAACTTTTCCCTCTCTTGGGAATATTCATTAAAATGGCATTTTATGTGTAATAACTTAAATGCATTTGCCTTGTTCAAAAATGTTTGTATTCCTATCACCTTCTTGTGATCAGATCATGTCAGTCTTCTATATTAATAGAAATAATATAGATATGTCTATTCAAACAAGTCAATTTGATCTTCTCAGAAAATCATCTTCCTTGGACTACTATTTTTTTTGCCTTTACTATTTATAAGAACACATTTAAAAAATAATCTACCTGGTGGTAATATGCATATTGTTTCTATATACCTTAGATCAGTAATTGTCAACCTTGCTTGTCCATTAGACTCGCTGGAAGTGTGACTGTGCCATGTTCCAGAACAATTAAACCGCTGGAGCCAGGGGCTGAGCTTCACTATTTTTCACAAGTGCTTCAGAAGCAATGGGAGAGAGAGAAGCGCTTAGTATAAGGAACCGGCTAATATAATTATGGAGGCTGAGAAGTCCAAGATTTGAAATTGGCAGACTGGGGAAGAGCTAATGTTGTAGTTCTAGTCCAAAAGCCAACAGTCTCAAGATCCAAGAAGAGTGCATATTTCAGTTCAAGTCCAAAGGCAGGAAAAGACCAGTGCCGTAGCTGAAGCAGTCAGGCAAAAAGGGTTTCTCTTATCTGTGGAAGGAGGTAGGCTGCCCTTTTCTTCTATTAATGTTTGGCCCTTCAATCAATGCGATGAGGGCCCCTCACATTAGGAGGGCAATCTACTTTACTCAGTCAGTTGATTCAGAATGTTAATCTTATTCAAAGTCACACCCAGGAAAATGTTTGAATGGCTATCTAAGCATCCCATGTCAAGTAAAGCTGACACATAAAATTAACCATCATAAGAATTTATCATTTCCCCATTTTGTACCTGCTGCAGGAAGGTTACATAAAATCTTATGGATGGCCAACTTTCTTAGTTTATTCTGATATTTCAAATTATCAGTCCAGCTGGAAATTGAAAGTGAAAGTATATTGCTATTTCAAAACCTTTAAATTGGTGTGCTATAGGGAGTTACTACATCAGAGCCATTGTTTGTCCCTGAATTCTTGGATATTCTGAAGTGAAAGGAAATATAAACTGCAGCACTACCGATCAGCTAGAAGTAATAGGACTGTCAAATCCTTTGAAAAGATATGGTGGGAACCAGAAGTGTCAAAGAAAAAAAGAGAAAACAGAGAAAACAACCATGTTTCTGCTAGAGAAGTTGGCATTTTGAAGCCTATATTTCTCCTCGGAGAAGTCCCCACAGCTTCTATAATTAAAATTGTTCTGAGTAGGGGAATGTAAGGGAGATGAAAAAATGAAGTATAAGAATCTTTGTCGTACTCAGTCCCAAGTGAGTGACACTCTTAGAAATTGAGCTTATATCCACGACTGGAGAACAGATACTTTAAAAGTCTATTACATTTTACATGCTTATGTAATGAATTCTATATGTTTTCCCCAGAGAAATGTAATTGAAATACTTGAAATCGAAGTCTTTTGTAGAAAGGCAAACATTAGAGTGTTAAAATTCATCTCAGATAGATCAGTCTAATGAAAAAGGAAAGCCAGACTCAAATTCACATAATTTCATCCTTCTATTCAACAAACATTTATTTCCTACCTGAATATCATTATTTTCTATACATAAAACATGTCTACGGGATGAAAGAGAGGAAAAGAGAGAAAGAGTAAGCGAGAAAGTGGAAGTGAGGTGTATAAGCCTACAGAATATGATAAATTACTAAAGCAAATTGTCATAATAGTTGTTTTGTTGTGGAACAGGAGTAGAGAATCAGAGTGGCCACCTACTCTTTACTTAAAATAATACTAAATGGTGTGCATGTATTTATCATTTACTATATGTGAGGCACTATGCTGGGTACCATGAGAGTCAATGGTAAAGAAGACAGCCGTGCTTTATGACATCAAGGGGCTGAGATAGTAACTAATTACATTAAACCATGAGGTGGTTTTACTGCATGCTGTGATCCTAATTGTATGCTATCTATCTTTTGCTTTTATGATGATATCAATACTAAGATCATTTATATTTTCTTGGAACTACTTAGACATAAAAATGTAGAAAGTCAGCTTTAATGAGAAATATCTAGTTTCTAAGAAATATTTTAGAAATAATTTTTCAGTATGATTCATGGTGTAGTAAATACTCATCTGCATAAGTGATACATAAGTCCCATGATTCTCCATTTATCTTTTGTCTGATGCATATTGGATGAGACAGAATATTTTCAGGCTCTGTCATTGGAACATGTCATGCTGTTTTCCTTCTAAGCTGTTTAATTCACTTCACTCAATCACTAACTTACTCATTCAATACAGATTCATTGATTGGAATGTATATGGTTCCTTAATAGGAGCTGCATATGGAAAGGAATCAAACATTAATAAAACATTAATCTAGTCTCATGAACCTTATTGACCAGTCATGTAATGAAAAGAGAAAGCATGTACTTAAGATGTGATTATGAAAAGAAGGGTTAAGTGCCATAAAAGAAGAATGAGTAGAGTTTTATTTCTGTTCATGTAACTTCAGCAAAGGGGGCATTTGACATAATACCTGAATACTAGTTACTATTTTGGCAAGTGGGGAGGAGGTGGAGAAACTGCCATGTAGAGAGAAAATGAAAACCAAACACAGGGTGCCAGGGGAAGCAGCATTCAGTTTTATCATGCATGCAGTCTTTTAACAGCATACATTAGAGAGAAGACTGGTGTAACTGGGGACATGTTGGAAGGCCTTTGAAATATCTCAAGATGTATTTTGTTTGTTTTCAAAGGGAGGCCATTGAAGATTTTCAAATAACAACATCTTTAGCCTGAATGACTAAAGAAATATTGCTGCTGTTTCCTGAAATAGTGGGTACAAGGGATGTACCCATTTGGGAAGATGTGTATGTGTTCAGGATGGGTTCTGGTGAGTCTGTCTTGGAATGTTCTATTCAGACAGGGAAGGAGATGCAATACCAGAATTAGCAAGTGAGGAGCTTTGACAGCAAGTGTCAGAGTCATCGTCATTAGCATAGATGTCAGCGCTGAATCAGGAAAACTAGATGAGTCTTCCAAAGTAGGAAAGATGAAAGTGTTTAGGGTAAAATCCTGAGGTGTGAGGGGAATGAAAGAATAATCCACAACTGGAAGATGGAAGAAGAAAAGCAAACCCAGGAAACAGAGCTAGAGGAAGCTAGTTGCAGTGTTGGAGAAGTAGAAATGTATCATACTGTTGGAGGTAAGGGGGAAAAAAAGGTGATGAAAAATGAGATAACACTGTCAGATGCGTCACAGAGGGCAAGGTGAAGAACTACGGCAATATTTGTATGTAAGCTTGTACAGGTGAAGATTTTTGCTAAGAAATTACATACAGACTCTTCCTGTAGATGTTAAAATACATTACTCTAGAAGTGTGACAACCCCTACTCCACTCATAGCAAGAATAGTGGCTGTTTGGGCAGAGGATGTGAAATATATTTACCTTTGCTCTTGGATCATGTTGTGACTGAGACTCATTCCTAGGTCTGTGGTTTGTATGGCTGAATGAAGGCTTTGTAATAAACATCCAGTGCTTTGGCAGGAAGAGCGAAAGGGATTGTGGTGTATCTTGGACATGTGGGTGAGTGCACAGGTGGATCGCTTTATTGGTTTGGGCATAGTCTTCTCTCTTCATTCCCTTCTGTGTGTTCTTTCTCAAGCTAAGAAGCTAAGAATTGTAATATTTGCCAATGAAAGTAGGGAGCACAACGCTCTTTATGTTAACAAAATTGACCCTTTTAGGATAGCTATTTTTCATAATTTTATATTTCGCCATCAATAGTGACACAAAATTAAACAAAACAGGGGTAAAGAAGGGGGAAATCAGGTACATTTAGCAAAGAACAAAGTTGATCAAATTGTATACAACATTGAAAATAAATTTCACAGGTTTTGACCTAAAATAATAAATACCATGATTTTTTTTTTCAAATTTTCTAGTCTCTAATTATGTTCTTTGTGATTTAAAACGAGTATTTTTCCTTCTGTTAGCTTTTGACATGTCTGAAGTGGAATTCTGCCCTTCTGAGCTTTCCGAACTTGAGATTGGATGTGTTGTGGTTCATTCGCTAAGTCATGTCTGACTCTCTGTGGCCCCATGTGCAGCACACCAGCCTTCCCTCGGTAAAAGGGCTATATTCTCCCACTTGACCTTCCTGAGTACTTAGCTGATCGGCCTGGATTTGCTCGTGATACCAGTAACAAAACCTCCCAACACAATGGTATAAACAAAGTAGAAATTAATGTCTCTATGAGAACAGTTCAGAAGTAGGAAGTGAAGATCAGGTTGTAAAAGGACCACAGTATCAGAAAACTAAGATCTTTCTATTTTATTCCCTAATTTAATGGGAATTAATTAAATTCATTTCATAGGACGAGGACACTATGGCTGCTTGAGTGACATTATATTAGTATTCCTGGCAGCAGAAAGGAAGAAGCGTGCTGGGTTGTACCCACAAGCGCTGTCCTTGCCCAGCTTTAAGACAAGAAACTGTCTCACTAGTTACCAGGGAAACCAGTAGAGGAGCATGCCCCTCATCATCCCTTTGATGAGAACAGTCACTAGCTGAGGTCAGGGGCAAGAATGTAGGAAGGTCAATCATGTGAGTGGGATATAGGTGAAGCAGGTACTGGTCAAGCAGAGGATGTCCATAGAACAAGAGAATAGCTGTCTTTAAAAAAAATTCATTTATGGCTGTGCACGGACTTTCTCGAGTTGCAGTGAGCAGGAGCTACTCTCTAGTTGTGGTGTACAGGCTTCTCATTGCAGTGACTTCTCTGGTTGTGGAGCATGGACTGTCAGATGTGCGGGCTTTAGAAGTTGTGGTACACAGGCTTAGTTGCCTGTGGCATGTGGAATCTTCCTGACTAGGGATCGAACCTGTGTCCACTGCATTGGCTGGAAGATTGTTAACCACTGGACCACTAGGGAAATTCAAAAACAGCTATCTTGAGTGCCCTGACTGTACAGAAGAGAAAGAGATAGGACTTCTCTTCCTTTTAAGAAGATACTTGGGAAATATCCACATTTCTGCTTAAATTTCCTTGGCCAGAGCTTGGGCACATGTCATATCTGGCTGCAAAAGAAGGTGGGAATATTGTTTTTTAGGTGTGTGGCAATATCTTCTTAAACTACAGCCAGAATCATCATGTTGTTTTGCTATATGTAATCTTCTTATAGACTTTCCATTAATGATAAATCAATTTAGTGATCCCTCAGCTTGGTGTTTAAACTCTTCATAATAAACCCAAACATATTCTTCCAAATTTATTTTGCATTGCCTTTACACACACACATACACACACAGACACACACACACACACACACACACACACACACACACACACACATCTCAGCCATATTAAATTCAAGAACGTTTTACACATCTCTTGCTTTTCCTATTTTGTACTTTTTTGCATGTGCTTTTTTCCACCTAGTGTTGTCATTTTCAACTATTGCTTATTGAAATTTTATGTGTCTAATAAAGCCAATGAAAAATACCACATCTCTAAAAAAGACTTTAATTCTTGAATAGTACATAAGTTTTACTCCTTTGAATTCCTATAGCTTTTGATTTGTATATTTTTCATAATATTTTATATATTTTACCACTTATTTTACTTTGGACTTGCCCTAAAGTTCCTGTAGACAGTAAGCTTCTTGAAGAGTCAAAGATATATTTCATCTAAATTATTTCCATGCATCTTCTCTGAAGCACCTAGTTTCAGATTTCTGCTTAAATACACAAAATAGAATCACAATATTCAACTGAAATTGAATTTTTGCAAAAGTTTATGCCTACTTCTTAAGCACTATGGAAAAGAGTACAGTTATATCTAGAAACTTTTCTGGAGTTAAGATTATGATATATTTGAAGTATGCATTTTTGAAATATAGCAGAGGACTGAGGATGTCCTTATGAAAGTGGGTAAGGGTCATGGTGGAGCTGAATACTGCTTATTCTTACTGGACGGAGAGGAGTCCATTTGTGTGTGGAACCCAAAAGCTCAGGGAAGCAACCTAAGTATGTTTGTTGCATAACCTAGTCTATCTGTCACCAGTTGGTTTAGAAAGAGGTTCTCCCTGAGCCAACATGATTTTTCAGGGTTTGAGCTCAGAATCTGACCCTAAGAACCCTGCAAAATTCCCTTATGAAACCCCAAGAATTATTAATACAAACCCACCCTAATTTTATTGTAGATCTGATATTTCTTGTAGATCTGATATTTCATATACATTGCTTAAGAGAATTCTACTCCTAATTTAAAACAGGAGATAAAACTTTGTTCTACTGGTGGTAGATAGATTATTGCAAAAGAGAATTCTGGATCAAATGACTCGTGGCAGCCAGTTTCCTGCAGAACTGAGTCTTTTTGTGCCAATGCAGTAGGTGACAGATCCAGATTTAAATCTCTGCTCTACCACTTTGTGAGCTTGGGAAAATTGCTCAACTCTGAGTTCTAACCAATAGGTATTGTTGTAGAGCACTCAGCATTGTAATAATTTATCAATATTAAATTTATATCAAATTATTTATCAATATCAAATTTATCAAATGTAATTATTTATCAGTACTGAATGCTGCAGATAAAAACAAAAATCATATCACAAATCACTGGGTTACGGTATTTGGAAGTCTAGAGGGACAGTTTCCAAGAGAATTGACAAGGTAGAAGTTGTTTGATGGATTCAGACACTATTGAACTAGCAATCTGTACTATCTGTTTTCCCAGAAATATGCACCCTTTTCCATACTGTTGGGCAGAATTGTGGAGTGGAAATCCTCTTTATTGGCAAGAAACTCTTAGGAAATTAAAGAGATGCTCAGGCTAGTTTACCTATTCTCTTTGTTACTATTAACAATTAAGATAGAGGGGACATAAGAGATCAGGAGTGTAACCATAATTTTGCTCCCTCGACACATTTCTATTCCAACACTCCCCAACTTGGTATTCTCTTAATCTATTAGGCTTAATCACCCAACAATATGAGTAAGCAGAGTATATTCATGGACAAACTTCATCCCAGGGGTGGGCAATCCTTAGTCCCAGGACAGTCGTCTTCCAAATTTAAGAGACTGCTCCCTCAATACCTACCACACCTCCCTTGAATCATTCTTCCTGGACCATTGAGCATTATGCTCTGTCTGCAGTGAGTCCAGCCTCTGAGCAGTGGCTCCCAAAACTCTCTGCAGTGGTTTAGAAGGATATATTATTATATTATTTCCATGATTTACAGGCTGAAATTTCATACCCTGTTCTGTATCTCATCCAAAGTATATGTAGCCGCATTGTCCAATATAAAGAAGTTCTGCAGTGAGAATGAGTGCTGTAATGAAACACCCAGACACATAAATACCTCCTACCAACAACATTCCAGTAACACCCAGTCACCTCAGACTTGTCCTTTGCTTTTGTTAAATTCTCTGGGAGAAAATAAAATAATCAGGAAAATTAAAAACAAGGTTAGAAGTAATTTCCCTTAAGAATGGTGATGAAATATAGGTAAGTAGTTTAGTTCAGTTCAGTCGCACAGTCCTGTCCGCCTCTTTGTGAGCCCCCAGAATCGCAGCACGCCAGGCCTCCCTGTCCATCACCAACTCCTGGAGTCCACCCAAACGCCCTGACCTTTATAAATAAGGTCAAAGATTGTAATTCCAAAAGTATCAAATCTGAAATAAAATTGTATTGCCCTCAAGTGTAAATCTAAAACCCCAAAATTCTTAGCTTAGATGCAAATCCTGTATCTTTCTCTCCAGTCTGTTATTCTGCTCATTCTTAGCTAGAGTTTCTTTATGCCTCAGTAAACTTTGGATTCTGTTAGCTGCTATAGCCTAGAATGTATCTCATGGGAATGGACATTGCTTTAGGGCCTCAACAACTGTGTTAACGTAAATGCAATGCATTCAAGGTTAGCCATGCCATAATTTTGTTTCGTGGCCTTTGATAAAGTTGGTCAGTGCTACTCTGACAGATTTAATCAATAACAGAGACACTAGAACCCCATTAATGCCTAGAAGAGAGGTGGGAATCTTTTCTCTAGCTTTTCAAAACAGCAATTATTGTCCCATGCTTGGAGATACAGTAGATCTGTAGTCAACTTTTCCCTATTGAGTCTCTTCACAGGGTACACTTCTGTACTTCATTCTTATGGTTTCCTGTCTCCATCTCAAATCACCCTTAACACATCACTTTCTTTTTATCACATATCATTGTCTAAGACTATATGTGTGTCTCTTTTTGTCTTACTTGTTACTAGAATACAAATGAAGGGAAGGACATTATTGTCTTATCCTTGGTGCATCCCCAAAGGTGAGAGAAACTCCTTGGACATAAGAGTCAAGCAGTGTTTGTGAAATAAACAAATGGAGTAAACACCAATACCCTAGATGGTGATTGCAGCCATGCAATTAAAAGACGCTTACTCCTTGGAAGGAAAGTTATAACCAATCTAGACAGCATATTAGGAAGCAGAGACATTACTTTGCCAACGAAGGTCCATCTCGTCAAGGCTATGGTTTTTCCAGTAGTCGTGTATGGATGTGAGAGTTGGACGGTGAAGAAAGCTGAGCGCTGAAGGACTGATGCTTTTGAAGTGTGGTGTTGGAGAAGGCTCAAGAGTCCCTTGGACTGCAAGGAGATCCAACCAGTCCATCCTAAAGGAGATCAGTCCTGGGTGTTCATTGGAAGGACTGATGTTGAAGCTGAAACTCCAATACTTTGGTCACCTCATGCAAAGAGTTGTCTCATTGGAAAAGACCCTGATGCTGGGAAGGATTGGGGGCAGGAAGAGAAGGGGACGATGGAGGATGAGATGGCTGGATGGAATCACCAACTCAATGAACATGCGTTTGGGTGGACTCCAGGAGTTGGTGATGGACAGGGAGGCCTGGCGTGCTGCGATTCTGGGGGATCACAAAGAGTCGGACAGGGCTGTGCAACTGAACTGAACTAAACTACTTACTTATATTTCATCACCATTCTTTTTTTTTTTTTGTATTTATTTTTTTTACTTGTTTTTGCCATACAATGTCATGATATCACCATGGGTTTACATATGCTTCCCCTCCGGAACCCCCCTCCCTCCTCCCTCCCCCCCGGGAAATCTCGCTGCACCAGCCCCGAATATCAATCCTGGGCTGGCGATTGATTAGACACATGACAATTAACATGCTTCAATGCCCTTCTCCCATAACATCCCACCCTTACCCTCATCCACAAAGTCCATGAGTCTATTCTATACATCTGCGTTCCTTTTGTTGTCTCCCATTTTGGGTTCTCGTTACTGTCTTTCTAAATTCCATATATATGCGTTAATATACTGTATTGTTGTTTTTGCTTCTGGCTTACTTCACTCTGGATAATGGGCTCCAGTTTCGTCCATCTGAGTAGAATTGCTTCAAATGAATTTTTTTTTAATGCTGAGTAATATTCCATTGTGTATATGTACCACAGCTTTCTTATCCATTCATCAGTTGATGGGCATCTAGGTTGCTTCCATGTCCTGGCTATTGTAAACAATGTGGGGATGAACATTGGGGTACACGTGGCTCTTTCAATTCTGGTTTCCTCGGTGTATATGCCCAGCAGTGGGATTGCCGGGTCATATGGCAGGTCTATTTGCAGCTTTTTAAGGAACCTCCACACTGTTTTCCATAGTGGCTGTACTAGTTTGCATTCCCACCAACAGTGTAAGAGGGTTCCCTTTTCTCCACATCCTCTCCAGCATTTATTGCTTGTAGACTTTTGGATGGCAGCCATTCTGACTGGTGTAAAGTGGTACCTCATTGTGGTTTTGATTTGCATTTCTCTGATAATGAGTGATGTTGAACATCTTTTCATGTGTTTGTTAGCCATTTTTATATCTTCTTTGGAGAAATGTCTGTTAAGTTCTTTGGCCCACTTTTTAATTGGGTTGTTTATTTTTCTAGAATGGAGCTGCAGGAGTTGTTTGTAAATTTTTGAGATTAATTGTTTGTCTGTTGCTTCATTGGCTATTATTTTCTCCCATTCTGAAGGCTGTCTTTTCA
>ML660787.1:9939883-9967050 GCA_007570785.1 Antilocapra americana | reverse complement strand
TATTGTGGGGATTCCTCTCTATGGGAGGGGTTGGATGCGTGGTTTGTCGAAGTTTCCTGGATGGAAAGGCTTGTGTGGTTTTCTGGTGGGTGAGTCTAGGTTTCCTCACTGTTACTCCTCACGTCGGCAATGGGTCGCCTCTCCAGATGCCCAATGTCCTCTGCCAGCATTCAGTTCCTGTTTTTTGGAGTTTGCTCAGCCTTTAAACGTTCTTTTGGTACATTTGTTGGGGAGAGAGTGTTCTCCCCGTCCTATTCCTCCGCCATCTTAGTTTCTCCCTCTCATCACCATTCTTAAGGGAAAATTATCTCTAACCTTGTTTTTAATTTTCCTGATTATTACATATATTTCTCAATGTATCAGCTTAGGGAATTATTTCGGCTTCTTCCTCTAAATAATGAAGAATTTTAGCTCAGTTGAGCTGTGCGCCCACCTCCTGAGTGTTGTTAGTAATGCTACTTTGGAGACTTCATATTATGTACTAAAACTTATTTTCCTCATTATGGCAGATTGTTATTAAGTGACTCACTCAATACCCACTTTTTCTTAAGCTCCGGCTGTGTCGCCTTCACCCTGTCTGGGATATGAATATACATATGGGATGGGCAGCCTCCATTATGTGACCCTGTTGGAGAAGGACAGACAGATCCCAGGTCTTGATGGAATTGTTGATAAGATGTGCCCAGTCCAGTGCTGAGGTAGATGCACTTATCTGTATTCTCCTTTCTCTTAATCCTTGCTTCCCTATAACTTATAGTTGAATACCTTACTGCTGATAAATTGTTTTGTCAACTTTGAGCCATAATTCTTGACACCCCATTATGCAAAATGAGAAAAAAATGTTCCTATATTACTCTCCTGCCTTCTCCTCTGCCAATTTCTCTCAGCTATATCATTATTTTGCTATCAGAGTTTATAACTCTTACATGCTGTTCTATTATGGTAATTAATCCTCCTAGGATTTGCCTTCAGAGTTAATCTAAAATTTGATAAATAATGAACAGCAATATAATTATGTAAATATCAGTCACAATTAGAAACTCATATTGTGATTGGACTCAGGGAAAAAATATAATTATAAGCCACAAAACCTGAGTAGCTCAAAAGAAGATTCTTGAATTATTGTCAAACATAGTCTTACAATTCACTAAATCATCTTTCATTTGATTTGTTTCATCTTTGGGCTTTCTTTCATATTTTTTTTCTGAAGATTTTCTTTTTCTTGTCATCATTTAAAAATGCTTTCTTTGAGACTTCCCTAGTAGTTTAGTGGTTAAGACTCCATGCTTCCAATGTAAGGGTCACAGATTTGATTCCTGGTCAAAGAGCTAAGATCTCACATGCTGTGTAGTACAGCCAAAAAAAATGGGAGAAAAAAAAGAAATAAAAATAGAAATATTTTTTTCATTATGTCACTAATTTTTAAAAGTTTCTTAATTAGCTTCCTTATTTGGTGTATTTAAAATTATATCCAAATTTACCCATAGTTTACCCACAAAAATACATAAGTTCATTCTCCTAAGACCAGTTCATAATGTTGCCTCTTCTTTCCCACCTGCCCACTAGGGATATTTTTTTCATCTTTGCTAGTAGATATATATAAAAAATATTTTAAAATTAAGTTGAATTTATTTGATTACCAATAATTCTAAACAATTTTTGTTATTGTTTAATTTTTCTTTTATGAATTATGTGTTCATTGTTTGTGTGCATTTTGATATTAGGATAGCCATCTTTATCCTGCTATTTTTATAGTTCTTTTATTTTGATATATAAGCTTTATCATTTTATTACAAACATTTTCTCAGTTTGCTGTTTGTTTTCTATTTTTATAATAAATTTGTTTTTCTGTGTTAAAGATGTTATTTTTCATACAGTAGTTTTAAGGTAAGATAGAAGTTTGTTACCTTGAGTTAGTCGAAGATTTCTTAAATATGGCTCCTAAACCAGCTCCCTTCAAAAAGCCTACACTATATTTCAGAAAATTTAGTAATTTTTGCTCTTTCAAAGGCATTACTAAAAGAATAAGAAACACATTGAAAATACTTATAGATCCTATATCTGATGAAATGGATAAAATATTTATATACAGAGTATCTAAACACGTTTCAAAACTCAATAAGAAAACAAATAACCCACACTTAAAAATTAGTCACAAACTAATATTTTAGCCTAGAAATCTCAGACCAATTTTGGAGCTAAACTTGGATTTGAAACTTGCATGAGAGTTAAAACTTTTTTTGTACTTGCTTTACAACTTGTTATCAAATTTGTGTTGTTTGTTTGTTTTTTGTTTTGCCCATACCTACTCCTTTTAAAACCTGTTCCAGGAGAGATAAAAGTTAAAGCCAAATAATAAAAAGTTATGACATAGTAATTTACTTTATTATGTCTGTGTACATACATGAATATGTATATTTCCCCTGCGTGATGTATTACATTGGGGTTCACCAGATGAAAAGACAGAATTTATGTGCTTTCTATTTAGAATATGAAAATAAGAAGTTTATAACTCCTAAGCAATTTTTAAGAGATAAGTACATTTCAGTAGGAAATTGATAGTTGGAGTTGTTTGAGAATATATAAGGAATGATTCCTGACAGAAGATGATTATATCATATAAAGTTATGTATATTTTTTCTAGATTTTATAATACTTGGATATGCCCTCAGACATACAGGGACAATTATAAAAAAAAATTCCCTATATGACCCTTGTCTTGATGTTATTCTAGCTAAACTTGAAAGTTAACTCTATCAGGTCATATACTAATGTTACTAAGTGATTTATCACAGAAATTTTAATTGTGCTTCAATTACATGCTAAACAATGACAATTTTGAACAATTTTGTTGATGTGGGCCATTTTTAGTCTTTATTGATTTTGTTACAATTTTTTTTTTTTTAAATTTACTTTTCACTGTACCAGATCTTCATTGCTGCACAGGCATTTCTCTACTGTGGCAAGCAGGGGCTGCTCTCTAGTTTTGATCCTTGGGTTTCTCATCGCAGTGCCTTCTCTTGTAAAGCACAGGCTCTAGGACATTCAGGCTTCTGTAGTTGAAGCACTTGGGCTCAGTAGTCATGCTTCTGGGCTCTAGAGCACAGGCTCAATAATTTTGGTTCATGGGCTTAGTTGCTTGGTGGCATGTGAGATCTTCCCGGGTCTGGGATCGAACTCATGTCTTTGGCATTGGCAGGCAGATTCTCTACCACTGAGCCACCAAAGAAGCCCCTAAACAATGTTTTAACATAGAAACTAATGAAGTATAAACCAATGTAATCATTTCTCTCATGAAGCATACATTCAATATTAAATTTAAAATTAAATTTGTTATTCATAGATCTCAAGATTGTTTATGAACACTGTCTCTCTAAGTAATATAAACAGTTCCTTGAGGTTAGGCTTAACATCATTAAACATATGGAAAGAATATGTTCTTTCCTATACCAATTTAGCAGTTTACCAATTGGTGTAGCTCTCTGCTATACCAATTTCTGTCAGCACTTTTGGTCCATAGTTATGCTGCTGCTGTCTCTTCAGTCGTGTCCGACTCTGTGCGACCCCATGGACGGCAGCCCACCAGGCTCCCCCGTCCCTGGGATTCTCCAGGCAAGAACACTGGAGTGAGTTGCCATTTCCTTCTCCAAAGCATGAAAGTGAAAAGTGAAAGTGAAGTCGCTCCGTTGTGTCTGACTCTTAGCGACCCCATGGGCTGCAGCCTACCAGGCTCCTCTGTCCATGGGATTCTCCAGGCAAGAGTACAGGAGTGGGGTGCCATTGTCTTCTCTGCCACAGTTGTGAGTAGTAACTAATCCTGGAAACACTTTCTTAGGTCAGTTAGATGTCAAAATTGTGAAGAAAACAATATATCTTCACTTCTCCCCTTCATAGTTAAAAAATTATACAAAAGTTTGTGTATATATATCCTTGTCATCTTACAATACTGTGTTATTGCATGTTATCTAAAATTAAATAATTTTCCAAGTTATGGTGTATATACGTGGTATTCATTTGCTTTGCTTTAGTAAGTTAAATCTTACTGAAAAAATACCTTTTGTCTTAATAAAGAAATAATATATTAAATAGTTTTGTGGCACTAGTGGTAAAGAACCTGCCTACCAACATAGGAGACATGAGATGGGGTTTCGATCCCTGGGTTGGGAAGATCCCCTCAAGCAGGGCTTGGCAACTCACTCCAGTATTCTTTCCTAGAGAATCTACACAGACAGAGAAGCCTGATGGGCTACAGTCCATAGGGTCGCAAAGAGTTGGACATGACTGAAGTGGCTTAGCATGCACACATGCCTGTTTTGTTTTGTTTTGTTTGTTTGAGATTATAAATCCTTAGGAATATCAGGAAATGCACTATGTGTTTCTAAAATATAGGCAGGCACTCTGATGTAGAGAGGAAACAAAGGGTCTTAGAGTCAAATGCTTAGGTGAGTTTTTGTCATGAGATCTCCACCACTTTCTTGATGAGCTAATCCATACATGACTACTGGAAAAACCATAGCTTTGACTAAATGGACCTTGGTTGGCAAAGTAATGTCTCTGCTTTTTGATATACTGTCTAGGTTTGTCATAGCTTTTCTTCCAAGGAGCAAGCATCTTTTAATCCCATGGCTGCAATCACCATCTGCAGTGATTTTGGAGCCCAAGAAAATGAAATCTGCCACTGTTTCTGTTGTTTCCCCATCTATTTGCCATGAAGTGATGGGAACGAATACCATGATCTTAGTTTTTTGAACGTTGAATTTTAAGCCAGCTTTGTCACCCTCCTCTTTCGCTTTCATCAAGAGGCTCTTTAGTTCTTTGCTTTCTGCTGTAAGGGTAGTATAATCTGCATCTTTGGTACTTGAAAACGTGTCAAATAGGTTTTCTACCTATATGCATATTTTGTTAAAGCTGGTTATTCCTATGGATACTTGTTATAAACCCCAAATAATGTAAACATTCCACCATTAAAAACAAATTATTTCTTTATCCTATAATGTATGTATGCAGTGACTCTGAATAATCAAGAAGTTTTTCTTCCAGTAATTTTCACAGACCTAAACACAGTGTATGTGCTTTCTGTCTTGTATTTTTGATTAGCAAATTTCGCAAAGACAGGTTATTGAACCACTATGTAATACAATTGTCTTAATTTTCTTCTGTTTTCACAGGTTACTTAATGCTTTCTTTGCTATTTGCTAATTTTTTATTGCATTTCTCCCTAGTAAATAAATGATATGCTCAAACAAAAAATTTCAGTGGAACTAGTACTCACATGTGTGCTGTGTGCTAAGTTGTCACTTCAGTTGTGATCCTGTGAGCTGCAGCCCACCAGGCTCCTCTATCTATGGGATTCTCCAGGCAAGAATACTGAGGTGGGTTGCCATGTCCTCCCAGGGGGATCCTCCCGATCCAGGGATTGAACTTGCATCTCTTAGGTCTTCTGCATTGGCAGGCAGATTCTTTACCGCTAACGCCACCTGGTAAGTACTAATAGAGTGTGAGACCTAGTCTGCGGTAGCTAGTGCTGTGTGAGGGGAGATTCAGATTTTAAAGACAAAATTGAATTAATTCAGAAACCAAAAAGCTTCTTAGACAAACTTTTTAGGTGCTTTAAAGTTATAAATTATTTGTTTTCCAAAGTATTGAAAGAAACGAGATGACGCAAAGGTATGCTAAATTAGTAATTTCTCCTATAAACTACTAAAAAAAAACCTCCAATGTTTGAAATATAGCATACTTTGTTGACTGAGGAAATATTCTTATATTGAGAGATAAGGTGAGAATGTATCATACACACAAGAAAACTTGACTTGGAATTCAGCATATGCCGAATATTACCCAACCTTTGCATGGAGATGATATTCTAAGCCTTTCTGTGAGCTGGGTAAAAACTTTTTCTGAGAAAGGACCTTGGTATACTTAAGAGTATACCAAAAATAAAAAAACTGAATTGATAATTTTTCTCTAAAAATTTTAAGGACACTTGTTTCCATCATGTACATTTCTATAAGGATTATGGCACTTAGAAGGAAAGTGTATGGATATATAGGAGTAAATTTCTATTGTAACTTAAGCAGAAATCAGTAAGACCAAAAAGCATTCAAAAATGAACAAAAAAATGAAAAAAAGCATGTTGTATTAGTTGAGGGAAGAGTATTCTGGTTACTATTTCTGCATAACAAATTACTCCAAAAACAAGTAGTGTATGACAATTACCATTTTATTATTCACAGATTATGTAGATTTTGACAGGCACAAGGGGATAGCTTTTTTTCTGCTCCATAATGCTTAGGGTCTCAAAGGCTGGAGGCTGGAATCATCAGAAGGCTCATTTGCTCGCTTGTCCAGTTCTTGGTCTGGAATGAAGATTAGTGTTGCCAATGTGAATGTCTACACATGGCCTCTCTGCATAGCTTGGCTTCCTTGCAGTGTGGCAGCTCAAGGTAGTCACACTTTTCACAGTGGCCGAGAGCTCTAAGTGTGAGCTCTGAGGGAATAAGACAGAAGCCACAACCCATTTTATGACACAACATAAGTCAAAGCAGTGACAAGTTTTCTAGATTCAAGTGTAGAAGACATAGAAAGTGCTTTTCACTGGGATGAATGGCAAAGGTATGTAGACAAGAATATGAGATGAGAGATGGGGCTATATTAAAACACCTTTATGTTTTAGAAAGCTTTAGGCACTCCAATCTAATGAATGCTCTTTTTGGTCCTAGGATAAAAAGCAGATTTTAACCATATGTAAAGAGGAGAACATTATAATAAGTAAAATTGTATTATATATAATATTAAAACTATGTTCTCATATTTTAAAAATACTTTTCCCTAAATAAGAAAAGATTCTATTCGACTTTTGACTTCTTCACAAGACACATAAAACAGGAAACAAAAAAGTGCAGTTAAACTTCATATGAGTGAAGATGTTTTGATAGGAAGAGCTGTCAAGCTTTGGAATGGGTGGCTGAAAGAGTCTGCAGGACCAGAGACACATCTTGAGGAGCTGTTCTTTCCCTTCTCTGTGACTGCTTTACGAGAGAAGAGAAGACACGGAGTCCTCTGTCTTCTGCTGCGGCATTCACACTGATGTTACTACAAAGTGAGGAAAAGTCTCCTTTCACTTTTGTGTCTAAAAAGAGAAAACACATTATTCTGCTCCCTTTCTAAATTAACAGATAGTGATTCTTTTAAGAACTTACAAGTTTCTTTTTTTTTTTTTATTGGTTTTGCCATACAATGACATGATATCACCATGGGTGTACATATGCTCCCCCTCCAGAACCCCCCTCCCCCCTCCCTCCTGACTCCCTCCCCCCGGGAAATCTCGGTGCACCAGCCCCGAGCAACAATCCTGGGCTGGCGATTGATTTCACTTATGATAATTAACATGTTTCAATGCCATTCTCCCAAATCATCCCACCCTTGCCCTCATCCACAGAGTCCACGAGTCTGTTCTATACATCTGCGTTCCTTTTGCTGTCTCGCATGCTGGGTTCTCGTTACCGTCTTTCTAAATTCCATATATATGCATTAGTATACTGTATTGTTGTTTTTCCTTCTGGCTTACTTCACTCTGGATAATGGGCTCCAGTTCCGTCCACCTGAGTAGAACTGCTTCAAATGAATTTTTTTTTTAATGCTGAGTAATATTGCATTGTATCACTTGATAAGAAAGCACAAGCCAACAGATTGATGTCTCTGTAAGGCTCCAGTTTCACTTAGTTCTGAAAAGTGAAGCAATTAATACATGCAAAAAATTAACAAAACTGCCTAAAATTTTCATACAAACCTCAGTTCACAGTGACAAAGTCAAGTGCTTTCTAAGGTAAAGCTCTGTGACTTCTGGGAATGAGGTAGAGACCTGAGTTATTCTGGAGGAATCTTAGGGAAGGACACAGAATAGGGCCAGGAGCATGCCCATGTAACCACTGATCAGTCATGCTGAGGGGACTGCGCCCTTACCTTTGAGATAGAGATGGAGAAGCTTAGGAAAACCCATGCCCTCTTAGAGCGCTTGTCTTGGGTTTTCCCTCTTATAACAGAGACTGATACTTAGCAGGATTGTGCAAATTCCTAAAGAAACAAAACTTTGTGGAAACTCTGTTTTACTTGATAGAGGAAATTCTGTCTATCCTTGAGCCTTAACATGGGGAGGGACAGGGCATGGGGTATGCCTTCTATGTCAGCTTTCATATTCATATGAATCATATGCAGCCAATATTCTTTTGTCTCTTTTGTCAATAGCATTGACCATTTATTTGTTGAAATTAGTCTATGAAGATATTTGAGTGAAATGGAGATGTGTACAGTAAGAGAAAAAGTCTTGCATATTGGACAGACTTATGTTGGAATTCTAATTTACCACATACTAAACGTATGTCTGTGTGTGGCTCAGTCGTGTCCGGCTCTTGGTGATCCATGGACTGTAGCCAACCAGGCTCCTCTGTCCATGGGATTTTCCAGGCAAGAATATTGGAGTGAGTTGCCATTCCCTTCTCTAGGGGTTCTTCTAGACCCAGGGATCGAACTCAGGTTTCCCACATTGTGGGCAGATTCTTTACCATCTGAGCCACAGGGAAGCCCCATACTAATTGTATAGCCCTCAGCAGTGTACTTAACCTCCCAGACCATTTATTTTTCTGTAAAAATCACAGAGGTTTGTAATAGGGACTAAAATTAGAAGTATGAAAAATGTGGCTCATAATAATAGAAACTTAATAAACATGTTACTTGCCTTATTATTTCAGATACAAATGCTTTTGTATTGATTTTTGGAAATAATTACAGAGTTGGATAATTATTATGAGTATAGACATAAGTGTTAACCTTAATCGTTGAAGCCATTCTGAGAAAAATTCTTTAATGCCTCAAAGAAAGGTAATTGTTGCAAATTGTACCAACAGTTTATTTTTGTTTCCAAAAGTTTCCATTCAGTCTTATGGCCTTGATATAATTGATCAATCAGTAGAGATAGTTTTACATAAATCTATTTTAAAAAGTGTGAATTAATAACAGAAAGGAGCCATGATACTTTCAGGCATCGTTTTGGCAATGTTCTTATTCTAATTATAAGTGAATAATACTTTTGTTCTTTGTCTACTAGGACTAAAACATGTTCTTTTTGTTTTCTGTAATGCTTTGTTTTGGAGGGAGGCTAAATATTAATCATTCATATTTTAGCAAATTCTCATTGTTTTTAGGATGATGTTAACTGCATGAGAGTTTTTCCTCTCACTATCTTACATTTATATACATATGCTATATATATATATATAAAATTTAGTTCAGTTCAGTTGTTCAGTCATGTCTGACTCTTTATAACCCAAGGACTGTAGCACACCAGGCCTCCCTGTCCATCAAAACTCCCAGAGTTTGCTCAAACTCGTGTCCATTGAGTCAGTGATGCCAGCCAACCATATCATCCTCTGTCGTCCCCTTCTCCTCCTGCCTTCAGTCTTTCTCAGCATCAGGGTCTTTTCCAGTGAGTCAGTTCTTCACATCAGGTAGCCAAAGAATCAGAGTTTCAGCTTCAAGCAAGAGTCCTTCCAATGAACACCCAGGACTGATCTCCTTTAGGATGGACTGGTTGGATCTCCTTGCAGTCTGAGGGACTCTCAAGAGTCTTCTCCAACACCACAGTTCAACAGCATCAATTTTTCAGTGCTCAGCTTTCTTTATGGTCAAACTCTCACAGCCATACCTGACTAGTGGAAAAACCATAGCTTTGACTAGATGGAACTTTGTTAGCAAAATAATGTCTCTGCTTTTTAATATGATGTCTAGGTTGGTCATAGTTTTTCTTGCAAGAAGCGTCTTTTAATTTTATGGCTGCAGTCACCATCTGCTATGATTTTGGAGCCAAGAAAAGAAAGTCTGTCATTGTTTCCATTGCTTCCCCATCTATTTGCCATGAAGTGATGGGACCAGATGCCATGATCTTCATTTTTTGAATGTTGGGTTTTAAGCCAACTTTTTCACTATGCGCTTTCACTTTCTTCAAGAGGCTCTTTAGTTCTTCTTCACTTTCTGCCATAAGGGTGGTGTCATCTGCATATCTGAAGTTATTGATATTTCTCCCAGAAATCTTGATTCCAACTTGTGCTTTATCCAGCCTGGCATTTCACATGATGTATACTGCATAGAAGTTAAATAAGCAGGATGACAATATATAGCCTTGACGTACTCCTCTCCCTATTTGAAACCAGTCTGTTATTCCATGTCTAGTTCTAACTGTTGCTTCTTGACCTGCATGCAGATTTCTCAAGAGGCATTTAAAGTGGTTTGGTACTCCCATCTCTTGAAGAATTTTCCACGGTTTGTTGTGCTCCAAACAGTCAAAGGCTTTGGCATAGTCAACAAAGCAGAAGTAGATGTATTTCTGGATCTCTCTTGCTTTTTCTATGATCCAACAGATGTTGGCAATTTGGTCTCTGATTCCTTTACTAGCGTGTGAGATGAGTGCAATTGTGCGGTATTTTGAGCATTATTTGACATTGCCTTTCTTTGGGAATGAAAACTGACTTTTTCCAGTCCTGTGGCCACTGCTGAGGTTTCCAAATTTGTTGGCATATTGAGTGCAGCACTTTCACAACATCAAGTTTTAGGATTTGAAATAGCTCAACTGGAATTCCATCATCTCCAACTAGCTTTGTTTATAGTGATGCTTCCTAAGACCCACTTGACTTCACATTCCAGGATGTCTGGCTATAGGTGAGTGATCACACCATCATGGTTATCTGGATCATGGAGATCTTTTTTATAAAGTTCTTCTGTGTATTCTTGCCACCTCTTCTTAGTATCTTCTGCTTCTGTTAGGTCCATACCATTTCTGTCCTTTATTGTGCCCATCTCTGCATGAAATATCCCCTTGGTATCTCTAATTTTCTTGAAGAGATCTCTAGTCTTTCCCCTTCTATTGTTTTCCTCTGTTTCTTTGCACTGATCACTGAGGGAGCTTTGTTATTTCTCCTTGCTATTCTTTGGAATTCTGCATTCAGATAGGTATATCTTTCCTTTTCTCCTTTGCCTTTAGCTTCTCTTCTTTTCACAGGTATTTGTAAGGCCTCTTCAGACAACTATTTTTCCTTTTTGCATTTCTTTTTCTTGGGGATGGTCTTGATCACTGTCTCTTGTACAATGTACAATGTCAGAAACCTCTATCTATAGTTCTTCAGGCACTCTGTCTATTAGATGTAATCCCTTGAATCTATTTGTAACTTCTACTGTATAATCGTAAGGGATTTGATTCAGGTCATACCTGAATGGTCTAGTGGTTTTTCCCTACTTTCTTCAATTTAAGTCTGAATTTGGTAATAAGGAGTTCATAATCTGAGCCACAGTCAGCTCCCAGTCTTGTTTTTGCTGACTGTATACAGCTTCTCCATCTTTGGCAGCAAATAATGTAATCAATCTGATTTTGGTATTGACCGTCTGGTGATATCCATGTGTAGAGTCTTCTCTTGTGTTGTTGGAAGAGGGTGTTTTCTATGACCAGTGCATTCTCTCGGCAAAATGCTATTAGCCTTTGCCCTGCTTCAGTTTGTACTCCAAGGCCAAATTTGCCTGTTACTCCTGGGTCTCTTGGCTTCCTACTTTTGCATTCCAGTCCTGTATGATGAAAGGACATCTTATTTTGGTGTTAGTTAGAAGGTCTTGTAGGTCCTCATAGAACCATTCAACTTCAGCTTCTTCTACATTATAGACTTGGATTACTGTGATATTGATTGAATGGTTTGCCTTCGAAACAGAGATCATTCTGTCGTTTTTGAGATTGCATCCAAGTACTGCATTTAGAACTCTTTTTTTTGGCCAAGAGAGTTACACCATTTCTTCTAAGGGATTCTTGCCCACATTAATAGATATAATGGTCATCTGAATTAAATTTGCATATTCCAGTCCATTTTAGTTCACTGATTCCTAAAATGTTCATGTTCACTCTTGCCATCTTCTGTTTGACCACTTCCAATTATCTTGATTCATGGACCTAACATTCCAGATTCCTATGCAATATTGTTCTTCTCAGCATCCAGCTTTATTTCCATCACCAGTCACATCTACAACTGGGCATTGTTTTGCTTTGGCTTTGTCTTTTCATTCTTTCTGGAGTTATTTTTCCACTTTTCTCCAGTAGCATATTGGGCACCTACCAACCTGGGGAGTTCATCTTTCAGTGTCATATTTTTTCACCTTTCATACTGTTCATGGAGTTCTCAAGGCAAGAATACTAGAGTGGGTAGCGTTTCCTTTCACCAGAGGATCTTCCCAACCCAGGGATTGAACCCAGATCACCGGCATTGCAGATGGATTCTTTGCCAACTGAGGTATGAGGGAAGCCCATATATGGCTATATACTATATGTATAAAACTGGATATATGTATATAATTGAATCACTTTTCAGTATACCTGAAACTAATACAACATTATAAATCAACTATACTTCAATTATATTCCCCAAATTCTGTTAAGTACTTTTAGATCTCATCTGGTAATAAGTAACAATATATAGTCCAATTCTTCACTCATATTTAAAGAAATTGAAAATCCAAATAAAAATAAATTTCAGTAGGAGGTAAGCAGAATTTTTTGTGTAAAAGAAAATATTTTGTGCAAATTCCAATTGTAAATGTTTAATGTTTTTATGTCTCATTTGTCCCAGTATAACTTTCTTAAAAGAATATACTTCAATACTTAATATAAAATTATTTAATTTAGTGTTTTATTTATGTGTTTGACATTGTAAAGTTTTTTTCATTCGAGATGGTGCTGTTGGACTCAAGATGGTGAGTTCAAACTTTATTGCAGCTCCTTCTACTAAAGTTGACCCTTAAACAACAGAAGTCCACTTATATTCAGATTTTTTTTTTCATTAAATACTGTAGTACTTCATGATCTGTGGTTGATTGAATCTGCAGCTGTAGAACTGCAGATGCAGAGGGCTGACTTTGGGACTTGAACATTTGCAGATTTTGGTATCCATGATGGGTCCTGAAGTGAATCCCCCATGGATACTGAGGGATGAATGTAGATAACAATGATAGACAAAATCTTAAACTAGAAACAACCGTGAATGGACTAATTTGAAAAAACAGATCATTTTGGTATAAACTTTTCAAGGCACATCGATGAAATTCCAAACACTTTAGACTGCGACGTTTCTTAACTTCCAGGGAAGAAAAAAGTAGGCAACAGGAGTGCAGGCAGAGCTTAGCTGCGTTCTTTAATTGGGCTCTCACAAGGCTTCTGTAGAGTTAGGCTGTATGGCAATCAAGCCAGGCTGTATGGCAATCTGAGGAAATACTGTTGTCTGAGCTCCCTCGGGTTGTTGGAAAAGTTCATTTCTTGTGCCTGTAGATCTCATGGTGGCTTTTTCTTCAAGATCAATGAGAAAACATCTCTGACCTTCAGGAGTGCCCTAGTCCCTCTTTTGAGGGATTTTTATCAATTAAAATTGTCAAGCCTATTCAGGATGTTCTCCCCCTTGATCAACTAAAATTCTACTAATTTGGGCCCTTAATCACATTGTAAAAATCCTTCCCCTTTGCAAGGGTCCCTGGATTTGCAGCAAGTCATAAGTTCAGCCTGCACTTGGGAGGAGTTATATGAAGAGTCATAGGGTGTTACTTTAGGGTGTGTCTGCCATAAAAGAGTATGTGTATGGTTACGTGATGAAGGCAAAGAGAGAAAGGAGGTGTCTCACTCTGTGGTGACAAGTCCATGTCTATAATGCTTAAAACGAAAGAAATTACTTATCAGTATTAAGAGACATAGAGGAAAATGTTAAAATGATGTGCTAAAAGACAGGAAGATGGTTTGTTTGAAAAGATGGATGTGGGAGGGCAATGATGACAACTGCTGCTTCTTACAGGAGAATTTGTGTAAGCACATGACTTTTAGAGTAGTGATGGCAGAAGTTTGGTAAAAATGAAAACATTAAGGGAAGAGAATAAGAGGTTTTTCAACAGCTCAAGGAAGATCCAAGTTCTTAGGGAAAAAGTGCCCTTCAAGTTACAAGCGGAATAAATGTTCAACCGATTTTAATGCAGCTTCAGAATATCATAAAAGTACAGAGGTTTCCTGTATGGGTTAAGATAAAAATTCTGAAAAATGCTTGGAATTGGAACATAAAAGTAAACATTTAATATCAAGGATGATGAAGAAGAAATCTTCAAAGATATCACATAGAAAAGGCAGATAATCTACAAAGAAATGACAATTAGGGCAGGTCTCAATAAAATAAATGCCAAAAGGAAATGGAGAATCATGTTGAACATGTCTCAAACAGTCTATCATTTTATTTTTATATAAATTAGAATTAAGAATTAAGTTAAAGTGGAGGCATTTCTAGACATCTGAAAAGTAGGAGCTTACCATAACTCAAAGGATTTTAACTAGCAGAAATATGAGAGAGAGGAAGAGTGTGGGGTTCAGTAGTCCTGAACATTAAAATTATTTTTAAAATATCAATTAATTATAGTAAATATTAATTATCAAAGTAAATAATTTGAGAGCTTAAGACAGATAGACCTAGAACTCTGTACAAGAATAAGTTATATTGGAATAAGAATGCTATGTGAATAATTAACATGTTCTATATCTGTGCATTGTTTTCGAGGACAGAAATTAGAAGCCTTATACTCGACTAATTTATAATTAAAGTTAGTCAAGTATATTAAAATTAATGGAAATTAATTGAAGCTATATACAGCTATGTTTTAGATCTTCAGACCTTATCTATCTAATAACTAAAACTTTGTATCCTTTTATCAACCTCTGTTTCTCTATGTTCCACTATCCCATCACCCTTGCCAGCCACATGCCTCCTTTACTTCTGGCAAACACTATTCTACTCTCTTTGTTCATAAATTCAACTTTCTTAAAGATTCCTCATATAAGTGGTACCATGCGGTAATTGTCTTTGTCTGGCTTATTTCACAAGTTCCCGTTGTTTCAAGTGACAAGATTTCCTTCTTTGTTAAGCTTGAATTTCATGTGTGTGTGTGTGTGTGTGTGTGTGTGTGTAGCCACATTTTCTTGATCCATTCACCCATCAAAGGATGTTTTGGGTTGTTTCTATTCCTTGGCTATTGTGTATAATGTTGTTGTGAATGTGAGAATACAGATACTTCTTCAAGGCAGTGGTTTTGTTTCCTTTTAGATGTATACCCAGAAGTGGCATTCCTGGTTCATATGGTAGTTCTATTTTTAATTTCTTGAAGAATGTTCATACTGTTTTCCATAGTGTCTTGGCAGTTTACATTCCCACCAACAGTGCACTAGGATTCCCTTTTTTCCACATCCTCATGAGCACTTGTTATCTCTTGTCTTTTTGAGACTAGCCACCCTAACATGTGTGAGGTGATACCTGATTATGGTTTTGATCTGCCTTCCCCTGATGATTAGTGGTGTCTAACATGTTTTCATACACCTATTGACCATTTGTATATCTTCTTTGGAAAAATGTCTATTAAAGTCCTTTGTCCATTTTTATTTTCTTTACTTTTAAAATTTTTATTTTATATTGGATTATAGTTGATTAACAATGCTGTATTGGTTTCAGATGTGTAGCAAAATGATTCAGTCATACATGTACATTTATCTATTCTTTTTCAAATTCTTTTCTCATTTAGGTTTTTATAAAATACTGAAGAGAGTTCCCTGTGATATACAGTAGGTCCTTGTTGATTATCTATTTTAAATTTAGTAGTGTGTATGTATCAGTCTCAAACTCCTAGTTTATCCACCCCTCCATCTTTCATCTTTGGTAACTAAAACTTTGTGAGTCTATTCCTTTGCCTACTTTTAAATAGAGTTATTTGTGGGTTGTTTTTTTGTTTTTGTTTTTTGCTATTGAGTTGTTTTGAGTTCCTTAAAATACTTTGATTAAAGCTTTCAGGTGAACTAGAAGGCAGTGTTTGTTTTAAGATGATATTCTTAGAAAAAGGAGTACTTTCAGATTTTTGTTGATCAGTTGTCTATCTCAAAATCCTGCAACAATTAATGTGATCCAACATTTGGAGCATTATCAAACGGAGATATTTATTTTGAACTCTGCTGCCTATCTTAGTATGCAGCCTAAGTTTCATGATTGAATGTAAAGTGGGTTAGCCATGTCTGTAAATGTCTATGCTCTGTCAGAGTGATTCCAATGATATTCTTACTTTCTCTGATATTATTTCTCTATCACAATACATCACTAAAAATTCTTTATGCTATCATGGCCCTTTAAAGTCTATCCTGCTTGGAGAAAAAACTGGTTATAGTCTAGAGATATAAGCTTTGATTAGTATTTAACATTCTACTGAAATTAAAGTCCATATTCTAAACCACCCTTAAAAATATTTTCTGTTTTATTAATTGGGTTACATTTAAGATTGGTTCACTTATTTTCAGCTAACTATGTATAAGATCTTTCCATAGGTTTGGCATCTTGTTAAGCCCAGTAGATTCAAATATTTTTATAGTATAGTCTTTCTTCCAGATAGTAAAAATCATAGAAAATGCAAGCACATAGTAATAGACATTTGTCCTAATGTTTTCCCCTCTCACCTATATCTGTATATGTATCTGCATGTATGGTCAGGCCAATCAAGATGGCTGTTCTCTTGCTCTCTGTACATCACCTGCTTGAGTAGTTCCTGCTTCATTCACATGACTGGCCAACCCTCTTAATTTCAGGGCTTAAGTAAGGGTTTAGTAACTACCCACATGCTTCATGCTTTCCTGGTGGCTCAGTCAGTAAAGAATCTGCCTGCAATGCAGGAGACTCCCTGCTGTGCAGGAGACCTGGGTTTGATCCCTGGGTTGGGAAAATCCCTTGGAGAAGGGCATGGCAACCCACTCCAGTATTCTTGCCTGGGAAATCCCATGGACAGAGAAACCTGGCAGGCTACATGGCATCGCAAAAAGCAACAAAATCACCACCACTCAGAATGTATCAATTATGCTTGCCCCTTACCCTAGGCCTCGATTTTCCTGGTAACTGATGAGAGAATCTGGCATCAATTTCCCCTGTAAATGGTAGCCTTCTTCTCCCCCAGTAGCAATGATTGCTGTTGTGTCTTGTGAGCCAGCTGCCATCCTCAGTGGGATGTTATGCCAGTACTTCGCTTAAAACTGTGAAATTCCTTCTCCAATAAACTGTTGATGTCTGTCGCCATCTCCAGGCTCACAATTTATTCTTGCAGGCTGAAGCAGTTACAGTGTTTATAGGCCTGTGGGGTACAGCCCAATGCTGTATCTATAAATAAATAATCAAACCAGAAAAGTCAAGATTGCCTTTGATTGTGATAAAGCTGTGAGAAATTTCTGAAACACACGTAACATTGTTTGAAGAGGGAAACAACTGTGAACATGCGGCAAGGGGAAGGCTGGTTCAAAATGTGGGAGCCATCCCCAAGTGATTGAGATGTGGTGATGGCAGAAACCCTGGAACTGGTGCCTTTGGGCTAATACACTGCCGTAGAGCATCCAGGTGGGTCAGCACCTCCTCCAGGCCTCTCTCCCTTGAGTCAAGTGGCAGTAATCAAAGGATCTGCCATTGGATGTGGATATTGAGTTTGGGAACTTAGATAGGAAAAGAAACACAGAGAGTCTCAGGTGACTGGGGGCACTAGGCAGAGCTGAGGGCACCCAGGAGGGGACACATTGGGTTCCAGCTCATTCCTTCAGGATACAGCAGACGGGAGAATGCAAGTCACCTGAGTGATGAGCCTGGTATAATATCTAATAAATTCCCAAACTAGACAGTTTTCTCTGAGCTGAGTTGATCACATACATAGGTAACCCTGAACTGTTAACCGAAACTAAAGCATGTCCCAGTGTGAAAAAAGAACTTGTGGGAAGTAGCAACGCATTGCCTGAGGCTGCCCAGAGACATGTCACATGTGTACTTCACTGATCTTGAGTGAAGACTGTCAGCTGAGACCTAGGAGTCATGGGATTCTTTTTCTGCAGCTCAAATCTTTGAACTGATAAGAGCACAAACTATGTGTTACATTCAGTCCACGTGTCCTGCATTGAAAACTGACAACAGCTCTCTTCTGTCAGATGAAGAAACTGGGTACTGAAGCTATAAGTGGTTAAAGTGGAGTGCAAACCAGCATTTCTAACCTAAAATTACTGCACTGAAACACTTTAGAGAGAGGTCAAGATCAACCTGAATTAGTAGCCAAAAGGGAAGAAACTTGGGAACATTCTTGAAATGAAATTGATTTCTCTCTGCTGGGAGTTAGTGAGGTGAAGTGAGAAAAGAACTTAGGCAGAGTTCTAACAACTGAACAGCTACCCCAGGAAAAGAGAAAGACAACAGTAATCTTAAGAAGAGTTGAACGTCAATGAACATTTGAACTCTGAGTAGACTTTCTTTATTCAGCTTTTTCTTCTAAGGTTAAAGTTCATATGTCTTGAATTTATTTTAACTTCTAAAACTTTGATACTGTGACCACCAAACAAATATTTTCATGCATGTGTTTGATGGTAAGATTGTGATGTCTCAGTTAATTAGTGTATATATTCAAATAGGTAGTCTAATCTTAACTACTGCCTGGTATTTTCTCTATGTTACATAGCAGATTCATTTAGAATTTTTCATTTCAACTTTTACCTTCAGCAATTTAGAAATGTATGGAGTGTTTTCTGTTTCTCCACTTTCAGGCCTTAAGAAGCTCTACTTAGAGATCAAAGAGGTGGACTACACTAATAAGCAGGAGGAGAAGAGATAGGAAATGAATAATTAAGATGGATTTATCAGAAACAAGTAAGTGCAAACCCTGTTAGTTTTAGAAGCCTGTTGATTACTTGATAAAGGAATACTAAGTTGTGTAGCTTTTTCTGTAGATGAAATGTTTCTTCTAAACTTTTTGCTTTAATAATTGATAGTTATATTTAAAACTTGGTTATTTTTAATATATAAGCACATTTTATTTTTAATTACAATTATATTTACAAACTGAGATGTATTTTCAAAATGAGATTATTTGCCAAAATATTCTGCTCTTCTACCCTGATAGTATTTGAGGATATCTAATCTGATCTCTCTTTTCATGTTTTGTTTTTTAATATTGTGCATATGGAAAAAGCAAAGCAGAAGGGATTTTATTTTTGTCTAAATACCATGTTTAGGTCATCATCACTCTTATAATTTTAAATTGAAATAACTTTAAGTAGAATTTATTATATAGCATTTTGAAGATAAACAAATGCCATGATCATCTTCCAAAGAAGAGACAAAGCAGTTTGCTAAACAGAGGCAGAGCAAAGTGCCAGTCATTGCAACTTGTTTTTTATTTTGCTGCGGAAAGAGTGTGAAAGTCCCCAGAGCATATGATAATGTTTGAAGTGCTAGAACACATTTTCCCCATTAATTCTTTATATAACCACCCACATCAAATAGGCTTTCCTGCAGTTTACCGTTAGCTGTATGCTCTGAATTTAAATGGCTGTAGGACTGTTCCCCTTCCTAAGGATACAACAAATGTCATATGACTACTAATTGAAACTGTATAGCAAGGGCAATCATTCCTTCTCTTGCTACTTTGTGCTTAAATATCTGACTGTGATTAAGAAATAGGCTGCTCTGTTGCATATGCTGCCTTCCCTAGTAATCACAAACAGCCAAGTAGAGTAGAGAATGTGTGGGTTGTTAGTTTTTAAGTACGGGTATAAAACCAATTGAAAATGGAACACGCTGCAGCATTCACAGGATTTCAAATATTTTATGATAAGAAAATACTTAGGAAAATAAAGGTTATAGCCTTCATTGTTTTTATTAGTTCATTAAATTAGTATTTATTGAGGCTCTGTTTTGTGTTAGTACTGATCTGGGCACTGGGAGAACATCAGGGAAGCAGAGAAGAAAACAATCCCCATCCTCATATCTTACATTAAATAAAATATTGACATTTGCATATAATATAAAATATACTAAAAGGTAGAAATAGAATAGAAAATAGAATTTTTGTATGGAGAAAAGTGAGCTGGGACTTGAGATGACCAATGTAAGTTAGACAAATGGCCAGAAAAGACCTTGCAAAGAGGGAGACGTGTGGGTAAAACCTGAAGTGAGTCACACAGAATATTGAAGGAAAAGAGCTCAAGCATAAAGAAGACAATAGTGAAGTCCCTAAAGCATCTGTGTGCTGGAAATGGTCGAGAAACCAGCAGGAGGATGGTATTGCTCAAGAAAATTGCCTCAGAGAAGAATAAGAGATGGCCTTCAAAATAAGAATTTTGGAGGTGGGGCTTTGTAGATTGTTATGGTGTGATGGAGAGAGAAAATCACTGGAACCTTGGGGCAGTCATCCGACAAGGTCTGTGTTATATTTTAATAAAAATTCTCTGGCTGTGTTCTTGGGGCAATAATAATAATAATAATGGAACAAGGGCAGGAGTTAGGAGGAATAATGCCAAAGATCATGCTCCCGTCTCTTCCTGCTCTGTGCCTCACAAGAGTGACATGTATGGCGTATATTACCTCCTAAGTGACTTCTCTGAGTCTGTCTTGCATTGGGGTCAACTAAAGAGAGACATCTACAGGGGAGAATGGGAGGTGAGTAAAATTTACATCTTTATTACTCCCCTCTCCTGCTGTTTCAGGTCACTAGTGGTTGTCTGTGTCCATCCCTCAGGGCCTGGTTCTTGCCAGTGGTCCTCTGCATTAGCTACGTCTATGACTTCCTGTAACAGCGTCTAAGCCTGAAGGTTGTGATATCTTCCTGCCAGAGCTAACACAGGGATCTCACATTATCCCTTGTTGATTTTCTGATATCAGCTCATGCCTGCGTGTGTGCTCAGTCACTTAAGTCATGTCTGACTCTTTGCAACCTCATGGACTGTAGCCCATCGGGCTCCTCTGTCCATGGGATTTCCCAGGCAAGAATATTGGAGTGGGTTATCATTTCCTCCTCCTGAGGATCTTTCCAACCCAGGGATTGAACCCACATCTCCTGCACTACACACAGATTCTTCACCACTGAGCCACCAGGGAAGCCCCAATGTCTGCTCATACCTCTGTAAATAGCTCCTTTGTTATATCCTCCTTAACGGTTCATATTTACCATCTGTTTTCTGCCTGGAATCACATGATGCACCAGATAGGGGGCATGCCATATTCTAAGGACATAGCATGGTGCCTTGATCCAGGGTGATAGCAGTGGAGGTGGTGAAATGTGGTTGAATTATGGACATATGTAGACATCAGAACCTCCTGGATTTACTAATGAATGCAATGTAGGGTGAGGTGTAAAAACATCTAGGTGATGCCTAGATTTTTCACCTGAGGAACTCAAATAATGGAGTTGACTTCGGATATACTCTCTTGAAGTTCAAGGGAGAAAACTGAACTAGAGATAGAAGAGTGGAAGTCACATGTGGAAAGATGGTTATTATGCCTTGATATAGGGCGAGATCAATAAAGGACTGAGATCTAGTAAGAATCTGGGTCTTGGAGCAGCCTAATAATTAGAGTAAGTGAGGAAAAATCTGAAAAGGAGAGTGAAATGCAATTACACAGTAGGTAAAAGGCATTCCAAAAGATTGTTATATTCTGGAGTAAAAGTAAAGAAACTATGCAGTGAGAGTGAGTAAGAGAGACTGCTTGTAAGGTTCTGGGAAACTGATGCTGGCTAACTTTCAGTGTGGAGTATTGAATTTTAAAATATATGCATATGTATATATACTTAAATATTTTTGATACATAAATTACAGATAGCACAAAGAGATATTTGTCAGGTCATGACAGCTTCACAAGACAGCTTGTATTTAAGATGTGAAGATACAAATGTGACTGCTTCTTAGCATCCTACAGTGTCCATCTTTATTATAAGCCCTAACGGATTCTAGTGTCAGAAAGTTAAAAGTTATTTACCCTTAAATTGATATGTGACACAGGAAGCTCAATCCAGTGCCCTGTGACAGTCTGGAGGGGTGGAATGGGGTTGGGAGTGGGAGGAAATCTCAAGAGGGAGGGGGCATATATGTATATTTATGGCTGATTCACGTTGTTGTTTGGCAGAAACCAACACAACATTGTAAAACAATTATCCACCAATTTAAAAAAAGTTATTTACCCTAAAGAAGTAGAAGCGTCTGACTTAGGGGGAAAAAAACAATATTCAGTGACTTCTACAGGAGAAGTTCATGAATTGAATGATATAAAGGGGAAGGAGGTGCTGCTCTTCAGCCCATCCTCAATAACCTAAATAGTAAAGAATAAGAAGGAGAACTTGGAGCTCACCTGTTGAGAAACATATTTATGGCTACCATAAATAATTTTAAGGGAGAATTTCAGGTAAGGAGGGCAGCCGTAGACTACTTTGTTATGTCTTAAAATTCTTAACTCTCCATATCTTGTATCTTTAAAAATAGCTAGTGATTAATTTATTGATTAAGTAAAAATAATTCAATGACCTTATTTTCTTGAGTTTTAATTGACACATTATTTTTTGATATGATACGTTATTATAATTCCAATATTTCAGTTCATTGGAAAAATCTCACTTTTTATGAAGTTACTCATTAATCATTACAAAAATGCTCATGTGTGTCACACTTTTATAATTAAATTATTCTGCAGAATGAGCTACTGCTGTGTAAAAGATTGGCTTCAAAATCTAATTCAATACTAGATTAGCAAATTTCTTCCCAAGGGGATTTGAATCAGAAAGCTCATGGGGATCATGTAACATATAAAAGGAGACTTATATTTACAGACTGATACCAGTCTTAATCTGTACACATATGCCAAGGTGACTAATCAAAAAATCGATATTAATAGTCCTAGGTGAAGGTTTTGATTCAATTCATTTCAGGCATTAAGGATACAATTTTCTAGGACCACACTTGACTTGCCTTTCATTTTACTGTGAAATTCGAGAGGAGACCTGAGATTTTCTGATTATCCTTTTCATAAACCTTTATATCCTACATGATACTCATTTCTCGCTAGAATTATAGTTTTCACAAGCATGCTAAAGATTTAGATGATCTCTCTTACCAGCAAATTTTTTTTTAATCTTTCAAAAATATATTTAGCCTGCTTCTCTTTACTTAAGAAAGTAGAGAGTTGAATAAGTAGAGGGAGGTGGATGAACCTAGAACCTCTTATACAGAAAGAAGTCAGGAAGAGAAAAACAAAGATCGTATATTAATGCATACAAATGGAATCTAGAAGAATGGTACTGATGAACCTAGTAAAGAATGGACTTGTGGACACACTAAGGGAAGGTGATGGTGGGACAAATTGAGAAAGTAGTGAGAAGGTACCAGGCAGGAAGGCTAAGGGTCCCCAAGCAGAGGAAATGCAAGTGTCAGACTTTTTTTTTCTCTCTCTCTCTTAAGCAGCAGAAGGAAAACAAACTACAAGTGTCAGATTTTTTTTTCCTTCTCTATACAAAATTAAAAGGAGATTTCTTTTAACATTCTGTGTTGCCATGACGACACCTGAACTTAACTTTTCTCAAAACTTGAGCTAACCAATGCGTTTTTCTTATAGAAATGTTTTTCTTAAGCTATATTAATGAAACTACATATTTGCTTGGAAATCTGCCTTTCTTCAAGATTCATATCAATTGTTTTATGGCCTGGGATTACTCAGCTTGTGCCGATGCTGTTTCAAAATGCATGTTGTGGGTGAAGGGCCTGTTGCCACTCTCAGTTTGAGGCATTTCTTTTCTCTGTTTAGCAGCTTGCTAATAGGTATATAACTCATTGCTAAAAACTAGCAAGGGCGCACTCTTTCTGCCCCCTTCTGATGTCTATGTCAGAAGCTTTCTCTATCTCTTTTACTTTAATAAAATTTTATTACACAAAAGTTCTGAGCAATCAAACCTCATCACTGGCCCCGGATTGAAATCCTCTCCTCCAGAGGCAAAGAATCCCAGCGTCTTTTATGGTTTATAGCAACACCTTTCAGTAGCATTGACATATATACACTATCATATGGAAAACAGTGGGAATTTGCTAAATAACTCAAGGAGCTCACCTTGGTGCTCTGTGATGACCTAGAGGGGTGGAGTTGGGAGAGGAGAGGGAGGCTCAGGTGGAAAGGGATATATGTGTGTGTGTGTGTATAATTATGACTCACTCTTGTCATTGTATAGCAGAAACCAACACAAAATTGTAAAGAAAAATTCCACCAATTAAAACATAAAATAAAAAATAAATAGGGGTAATAATTGCAATGGGCTGAAACATGTCAAATGCTAAAATCCATGAGTTGATGATGATATATATTTTGAAAAGCTCATTGTTCTGTACACAGGTAAAAGAGGGAAATAACCCAGGATGTGCCCTTCCTTTTAATATAGTGTATCTCTCAGTGGGCTTCCTAAGTGGCACTAGTGGTAAACAACCTTCGTACCAATGCAAGAGACATAAGAGATGAAGGTTTGATCCCTGGGTCAAGGAAGATCCCTGGAGGAGGGCACAGCAACCCACTCCAGTGTTTTTGCCTAGAGAATTCCGTGGACAGAGGAGCCTGGCAGACTACAGTCCATAGGGTCGCGAAGAGTCAGACATGACTGAAGCCACTTAGCATGCAGACATGCACTTATCTCTCAGTGACCAGAGTTGATGAGGGGAAGTTTATCTTTTAAAAAGATAAATGAAGCTGAGCAATGTTAATGCTGTTGATTAAAGATCCCAGGCTTACTGAAGTTATGTGTTGTTCTGTAGATTTTTGTCTAATAGATAAGCTAATTGTTTCTGTCCAGTGGAAAAGATAACCCCTGAAGTAAGATAACAACCAGTTTGATATATAATCTAGCAAACTGACTCTAACATTTCTTTATTAAACTGAAAATAAATCTATAGCCCATCAAAAGTGTACTTTGAACTGCTCTTTTTATCTTACTGTTTTCCTCATTAATGAGTTGAGTAAAATCCTAGATGTGTGTTTATGCTAAATTTGATGACAGTCATTATTTTATGTTTATGAAAGTTATATTTTAGCAGCAATAAACTATAAAACTAGTAAATGAAGAAGAAATGATAGACTTGGATTATCACACTGCTTTGCAACTCCTGCAAAATTAATGGATTAGGCAAAAATCATCAATTGCTAAGAGATAATTAAATGATATGTTCCTTATGATGGAAATACACAATACCACCTTGAGAGCAGTTGTGCCAAAAATACTGAACCTGGATCTGGAGATATAGGTCAATTAATATACAGGTTTTGGAACAAATGGCACTGTATTATTTTTAATGATAATAAAAAGCACCTTTCATCCCATCTGCCCCTTTCAGTCAAAGCTGACAGTTTCCTGATGGTTAACATTCTCAAGAACTTTGTAGATGTCTCATGTATACCTCTTGATTCACCTCACTGGGCAAGAGCCTCCTGCTTCACACATCTTGCCTGGTTATTCCCTTCTCTATTCCTGGCTTCAGTTTAGCTTGCTGAAGGCATCTCTGAGTCACACGCTTAATCGTTTAAGTGTCTCAATGCTCTGACTTACTACTTTTTTTCTAAGTTATTAGTGAAACTATATTCAATGACACCCTCAGTTTTTTTTTCGTTCTTCTTTAGAGCATAATTTCCTGAGAATGATCTGTTTATTTTCATATCTTTTACAATCTGAGATAGGATAACAATTTCCCAAAGTATCAAAATCCTGGTTCTTTTTGTTTAAAAGTTGTACCTTGAACTTAAATCTTTCCTCTCATGTTTTATGAGGACTAGCAAGAAGAAAACCATCCATACCTTCAACCCTTTGCTTGGAATCTCCCCAGTGAAATATCCAAGTTTATCATGGCTTGTGCTTTCTATATGATGATAGAACACAGTTCTCCTAAACTATCTGCCACTATATAACAAGAGTTCCCTTTCCCAGACATTTGAGGAAGGTCAGCAAAATAATAGAAGAACAAGGTAAACATAAAAAGTGACCTAGAGGAAGCAGAATTAAAAAATTTCTCTTTCTCCCCTACATGCTGCATCATGTCTGAGTCTTTGTGACCCCATAGACTATAGCCCACCAGGTTCCTGTTTCCATGGGCTTCTCCAGGCGAGATTACTGGAGTGGGTTGCCTTGCTCTCCTCCAAGGCTTTCTCCTAATACCTTTCAATTAATAACTTAGAAAAATTCAGGAATGCATGAATATTCTACCCATAGAATACCACAGTATGCATTCAATTCTACTCATGAAAAGAAATAGTAAGAGGACTGATTAATATGATTCTAATTTCCTTCTAAGTTCTCACTAGAGGCACCTTTAATATCTGTAATATTTCACTGGCAATATGTTCCCGATTTACAAGTCCTCTAAAGGGATGTTTCTTCTACCATGCTCCTTACTTCCTCCTGGGTCTTTACTGGCAGCATCATTTTCTTTTTTCATTCTTTTTTAAAATTGGAGTTAAAAAAAAATAAAATTGGAGTTCAAGTGCTTTGCAATGTTGTCTTAGTTTCTGCTGTACAACAATGTGGATGAGTTCTATGTTTATATATATCTCCTCCCTCTTGTGCCTCCCTCCCATGCCCTACCTCCATCCCACTGATGTGGATCATCACAGAGCACCGAGCTGAGCTCCCTGTGCTATAGAGCAGCCTCCCACTAGCTGTATATTTTGCACATGGTAGTATATATATGTCAATGCTGCTCTCAGTGTAGCAGAATCATTTTTTATCCATTTTTATACTCTTGGCATATTCAAAATGCTCTGGACTCTTCCTTTCATGTTCCTCAAAATCCTTCTAGCCTCTGCCCACTGCCCAGTTCTAAAGCCACTTCTGTATCTTAAGGTATTTATTATAGTAGCACTCTACTCTCAGCACTAAAGTCTGTATTCGTTTTCTACTACTGCTGTATCGAATGACCACAAAGTTAGAGATTTAAAATAATATAAATGTATTATCTTACAGTTCTGTGGTTACAAATCCAACATGGGACTCAGCATGACAAAATCAAGATGTCAGCAGGACTTTGTTCAGCGTTCAACTGATCAGATTTCCAGGAGAGTGCTGACAAAGTGCTGTGGAAACATGCCTCAGAGGATGGAATTTTGAACTAAATTTCTAGAACTGAGGGAAACACATGTTTCCCTCTACATGATGGAAGGCCTCTTCATGAAAAAAGGGGTAAACATAGATACCTGTGAGAAGTTTTTGGAAATCAGGTATTTAAATTTAGGAAATCAAGAAAGCTAAAATAAGCTTTTTTTTTT
>ML660787.1:9857285-9939783 GCA_007570785.1 Antilocapra americana | reverse complement strand
CGCCATGGGTATACATATGCTCCCCCTCCAGAACCCCCCTCCCCCCTCCTTCCCTCCTCCCTCCCCCCGGGACATCTCGGTGCACCAGCCCCGAGCATCAATCCTGGGCTGGCGATTGATTTCACATATAGTAATTAGCATATTTCAATGCCATTCTCCCATATCATCCCACCCTTGCCCTCTTCCACAGAGTCCACGAGTCTGTTCTATACATCCGCGTTCCTTTTGCTGTCTTGCATGCAGGGTTCTCGTTACCATCTTTCTAAATTCCATATATATGCGTTAGTATACTGTATTGTTGTTTTTCCTTCTGGCTTACTTCACTCTGGATAATAGGCTCCAGTTCCGTCCACCTGAGTAGAACTGATTCAAATGAATTTTTTTTAATGCTGAGTAATAGTCCATTGTGTATATGTACCACAGCTTTCATAAAAGAAAATAATACACACAACAAGACACATCTAGTTTGGGCATGTCATCAGTACCACTAGCAGATGATGAAGTAGAAACACTTTTAAAGATGTAGGTTTAAATAATTTTATTTTTTATTTTTTTATTTTCTTTACATTATTGTGTTGGTTTTGCCATACATTGACATGAATCTGCCATGGGTATACATATGTTCCCCTTCCAGAACCCCCCTCCCACCTCCCTCTCAATTCCCTCTCTCTGGGTCATCTCAGTGCACCAGCCCTGAGCATCAAAACTGGGCTGGCGATTCATTTCACATATGATAATTTACATGTTTCAGTGCCATTCTCCCATATCATCCCACCCTTGCCCTCTCCCATAGAGTCCAAAAGACTGTTCTATACATCTGTGTTTCTTTTGCTGTCTCGCATACAGGGTTGTCATTACCATCTTTCTAAATTCCATATATATGCATTAGTATACTGTACTTTTGTTTTTCCTTCTGGCTTACTTCACTCTGTATAATAATTTTAAACATAGAATACCTAGGCCAGTCAAATTATTAATTATGAGTGAATGTAAAATTAAAGATACACATGTGTTAAAGTACTCAGAATGTTTACCTCCTACACACTCTTCCTTGGGTTTTGAATTTTAGTAAAATGAGGCACAATAAAGGACAGAAATGGTATGGACCTAACAGAAGCAGGAGATATTAGGAAGAGGTGACAAGAATATACAGAAGAACTATACAAAAAAGATCTTCATGACCCAGATAACCATGATAGTAAGATCACTGGACTAGAGCCAGACATTCTGGAATGCGAAGTCAAATGGGCCTTAGGAAGCATCACTTTGAACAAAGCTAGTGGAGGTGATGGAATTCCAGTTGAGCTATTTCAGATCCTAAAAGATGATGCTCTGAAAGTGTTGCACTCAGTATGCCGGCAAATTTGGAAAACTCAGCAGTGGCCACAGGACTGGAAAAGGTCAGTTTTCATTCCAATCCCAAAGAAAGGCAATGCCAAAGAATGCTCAAACTATTACACAATTGCACTCATCTCACATGCTAGCAAAGTAATGTTCAAAATTCTCCAAGCCAGGCTTGAATAGTACCTGAACTGTGAACTTCCAGATGTTCAAGGTGAATTTAGAAAAGGCAGAGGAACCAGAGATCAAATTGCTGACATCTGTTGGATCATAGAAAAAGCAAGAGAGTTCCAGAAATACATCTACATCTGCTTTACTATCTATGCCAAAGCCTTTGACTATGTGGATCACAACAAACTGTGCAAAATTCTTCAAGAGATGGGAATATCTGATCACCTGCTCTGCACCATGAGATATCTGTATGCAGAGCAGGAAGCAACAGTTAGAACTGGACATGGAACAACAAACTGGTTCCAAATTGGGAAAGGAGTACGTCAAGGCTTCATATTGTCACCCTGCTTATTTAACTTATATTCAGAGTACATCATGTGAAATGCTGGGCTGGATGAAGCATAAGCTGGAATCAAGATTGCCTGGAGAAATATCAATAACCACAGATATGCAGATGACACCACCCTTATGGCAAAAAGCGAAGAACTAAAGGGCCTTTTGTTGAAAATGAAAGAAGAGAGTGAAAAAGTTGACCTAAAACTCAACTCTTAGAAAATGAAGATTATGGCATCCGGTCCAATCACTTCATGGCAAATAGATGGGGAAACAATGGAAACAGTGACAGACTTTATTTTTTTGGCCTCCAGAATCACTGCAGATGGTGTTTGCAGTCATGAAATTAAAAGATGTTTACTCCTTGGAAGAGAAGTAATGACCAACCTAGACAGCATATTACAAAGCAGAGACCTTTGCCAACAAAGGTCCATCTAGTCAAACCTATGGTTTTTCCAGTAGTCATGTATGGATGTGAAAGCTGAGCGCTGAAGAATTGATACTTTTGAGCTGTGGTGTTCGAGAAGACTCTTGAGAGCCCCTTTCACTGCAAGGAGATCCAATCAGTCAATCCTAAAGGATACCAGTCCTGAATGTTCATTGGAAGGACTGATGCTGAAGCTGAAACTCCAATACTATGGCCACCTGATGCAAATAACTGACTCTTTTTTTGTTGTTGTTGTTGTAAAAAATTCAAGAAAGACTTTTTTCTTTACAGTACTGTGTTGGTTTTGCCATACACTGACATGAATCCACCATGGGTATACATGTGTTCCCCTTCCAGAACCCCCCTGCCACGTCCCTCCCTACTCTCTCCCCCTGGGTCATTCCTGTGCACCACCCCTGAGCACCCTGTATCATGCATCAAACCTGGGCTGGCGAATGCCATTGAAACATGTAAATTATCATATGTGAAATGAACTGACTCTTTTGAAAAGACCCTCAGGATAAGATTGAAGGCAGGAGGAGAAGGGGATGACAGAGGATGAGATGGTTGGATGGCATCACCAGTTCGATGGACACGAGTTTGAGCAGGCTCCAGGAGTTGGGGATGGACAGGGAAGCCTGTTGTGCTGCAGTCCATGGGGTTGCAAAGAGTCAAACACGACTGTGTGACTAAACTGAACTGAACTGAAAATGAGGGAAGACTCTCCAGATGAGAAAGATGTGAGCTATAGTGGATAAATAGTGGAGCGACTAAACACAGCTGTTTGAGAAGGAGCCTCAGAATAGCAGCTGTGCACCTGACCTAGGGGCCCAGCCTGAAGCTGAGGGTGGAGGCCTCTGGGGCCAGCGGAGAGGAGGATGTTATTAACTATGGAGGAGACAACTGAGAGATTTGACATCTTGATAATGCAGTAAGCAAATGGAGGGCAAGAAGTATAGGATGACAACCTCCAAGAGGGACAAAAATTGTATCCCAAAGTGTTAGTCCAAATAAGAAGGGAAAAGTTTAAATTAGTACAGAAAAACAAAATGATTAAGAGGTTGGGTGACATCAGAGATACGGTGGGAAGACATGTGTTTCTTTTGCCCCATAACAATAAAAAAAATCAATCATCAATAGTGAATGGGGAGTAGGGGTAAATAAAAATGTACAAGAAAGACATGGTATGAATATGAAGCAAATCAAAACACTGCATAAATTAAAAGAAGAAATATAATGGAAATATGCTACTTGATCTGCAGTAAATAATATTTCCTAACCATAATGCTAGGATTTCAGATTTGAACTTTAGAATCTATGAAAGACTTGAATACCATGAATTCAATATTCTTTATGTTAATACATAGATACAATTGTAATTAAAAGTGGTTAGAATATGAGTGCCAGGTGAAGCAAGGAGAGCTGTTTCATGACAATTATCAGGTGACCAAATAAAGCTACAGATGCCATAATATAGAAATTATCTGTGTATTGACTGGTAATTCAAGTTAGGAAAATGATCCTTCTGTTTCAGCTTTGTTTTATCATTTTTCCTCCTTTATCCCTAAGTACAAAATATATGCAGTAATATAAAAGTTTTCTTTGTGAAAATTAATTATTCCCTCCTATTTAGCCATCCTTCTACACTTTTAATTCTATATACAGAAGCAATGATTCAAATTTTGCTATTTTTAATTTTTAAGGTGGTTTATTCCTGTTTTTACCAAATAGGGAATCTAGAGTTTTATTATTTTTCCTTTTCTAAAAGTGGATGAAACTATAAATGGAGGTTTAATTACACTGTTTGAAGTTTCAGGATAGTTCAATAGAGAAATCAAAAGATTGATTTAGAGAATTATCTAGATCTTTGGTCTTTCTTGTTTTGTCTCTTATTGTTGCCTCTGTATTTTTCTTACAGTTATTTTAGGCAAAATTTACATACATTGAAAGGTACAGATGTGTATCTATCAAGACCCATCTGTGTTGTGAGTGTTTTAGTGGTTTGTTGCGTTTTTAGTTGAGTAATATTACATGATAAGAATATACCACTGTTTGTTTATTCCTTCTTCTGCTGATGACATTTCCAGTTTGGGCTATTATGAATTAATCTGCTATAAACACTCTTGCATAAATGTTTTCATGAGCCTGTGTTTTCATTTATTTTATTTATATGCCTGAAGTAGGGTTGAGGGTCAGAAGGTAAGAGCATGTTTAATGGGATAAGAAATTGCCAGACTTTTCCTAAAAGTGGTTGTAAAGTGAAGTGAAGTGAAAGTCGCTCAGTTGCGTCTGACTCTTTGCTTCTCTATGGACTATACAGTCCACTGAATTCTCCAGGCCAGAATACTGGAGTGGGTAGCCTTTCCCTCTTCAAGGGATCTTCCCAACCCAGGGGCTTAAACCAGGTCTCCTGCATTACAGGCAGATTCTTTACCAGCTGAGCCACAAGGGAAGCCCAAGAATACTGGGGTGGGTAGCCTATCCCTTCTCCAGCAGATCTTCCCAACCCAGGAATCAAACTGGGGTGTCGTGCATTGCAAGTGGATTCTTTACAAGTGAGCTATCAGGGAAGCCCAAAAGTGGTTGTACCATTTCACATTCCCAACAGAAGTGTATGGGTGCTCTGCTGGCTATACATCCTTGCCAATAGTTTGGTCAGTGTATTTAATTTTAGCCATTCTAGGGGATGTGTAGGGACATCTTGTTATGACTTGAATTTGCATTTCCTTCATATGACTCTTGCCTGGAAAATCCCATGGACGGAGGAGCCTGGTAGGCTGCAGTCCATGGGGTCGAGAAGAGTTGGACATGACTGAACAACTTCACTTTCCCTTTTCACTTTGATGCATTGGAAAAGGAAATGGCAACCCACTCCAGTGTTCTTGCCTGGAGAATCCCAGGGATGGGGGAGCCTGGTGGGCTACCATCTATGGGGTCATACAGAGTTGGACGCGACTGAAGCGACTTAACAGGAGCAGCGGCAGCATATGACTAAGCACTCCCCAGATGACTCAGCAGTAAAGAACCTGCCTTTCAGTGCAAGAGACACAGTAGATGGGGGTTTGATCACTGGGTTGGGAAGATCCCCATGAGGGAGGCAAGCAGCCCACTCTAGTATTCTTGCCTAGAGAATGAACAGAGGAGCCTGAGGGTTCAAAGAGTTGAACCATAGGGTTGTCCATAGGGTTGCAGAGAGTTGATGCCTCAAGTGGCTACGCATGCACCCATATGACTACTGTTATGTACCTCTTTGTTCCCTAATTGGCTATTTAGATGTCTTCACATGTGGACTTGTAGTTTAGTGTTTAGCCCATTTTAAAAATGGATTATTGTTCTTATTTATTTGTAAGACTTATTTATACCTTCAGGATAGAAGTCACTTGCCAAATTTATATTTCACAAGCATTTCCCTCCAATATGTCTTATCTTCCACTTAGAAACAATCTTTTTGTTTAATGAGAGTTTTAAATTTTGATCAAAAGACTATTTTACTGTTTGCTTTCTGTGGGGTAAGAAATGGTTTCCTTTAAATGGTCACAAAGGTATTCTTCTACGATTTCTTTTAAAAGCTTCATAGTTTAAGCTCTTTCATTCAGATCTGTGATCCTTTTTGGATTAATTATAATGTGTGGTATGAGGCCAAGGTTAAGATTCATTTTTTTTCCATCTGAGTTTTTGGTTGTTCCTCCCCACTTGTAAAGACTTTCCTATCCCCTTTCTATTGGTGTGTTGCCTTTCCTGGAGAGCAGTTATTTATATAAAGTTGTACCTGTTTTTGAACTCTCTATCATGCTTCTTTTATTTATTTGTCTATCCTTATGCCAACACCACACTGTCATGATTACGGTTAACTTTATCATGTCTTGAAGCTCAGTAACATAAACCTTCTAAATTTGATTCTCATTTTCAAGGTTGTAAGATATGAAGAAAGATAATTCTGGCTTCTTTTTGGTATTTACATATCTATAAATATTTTTTAAGTAATCTAAGTTATTACCTATTTTAGAAAGTTTGGATTATACAGATAAACAGAAGAAAATTATAAAAATTATTCCTAACCCTCAGTTGGCTTGGACATACCTAAGGACACTTGCAAAAACACTATAAATAAAAGCAAATCTATAACTACAGTTGGCAAGTGAGTGAAACTGTCAATTAATCTAGTTTTTTAACTGCAGGGTTTTAAGAGCAGGGCTACACTGGGAGATACATACATACATTTTTTGCCCATGCAGAGGTTCAATTGGCAAGAGCTAATATTGTCTTGCTATTAAAAAACACTTTAGTATATCAAACTGGATTATAAATATGTTCTCTCTGTGAACAATTCACAAAAGGAGAAAATATTAGTGAGATTCTGGTTGTTTCTGCCTTGGCTTAAATTCTTAAATTAAACTTGACTGAGAAAATCAGGGTTCACTAGGTTTCATATGTGTGTGTGTGTATATGTGTGTTAGTCTCTCAGTCACATCCAACTCTTTGCAATCTCATCAATTGTAGGCCGCCAGGCTCCTCTGTCCATGAGATTCTCCAGGCAAGAACACTGGAATGGATTACCATTTCATCCTTCAGAGAATCTTTCTGACCCAGACACCCAACCCATGTCTCCTGCATTGCAGGTGGATTCTTTATGGTCTGATCCACCAGGGAAGCTGGTTTTACACATCATGGCTTAGTATTCATAAAATAAATATTGCCTCTGTTCATGTGAGTTTGGAGAAAGATGGGGAATACATTTTAGGTTGTCAGTGTAAAGAGGCAGTGGCTTACATTAAGTAGAGAAAGAGAAGTCACAACACATGGAAAAGTACCACTGTGCCTAAGAAATTAGTATTTCTACGTTTTTAGGTAAATCCTGGGTTAGTTGCATCTCTTCTCCTTCTCCATCTGGCATGTATCAGAGTTTGTTGCCACTAACACTTTCCCCTTTTGTTTAGCTTTTTAAGCTCTCTAAGCATCAGCTGGGAGTAATAAACTGCTATGGTACCAGCAGTTTCTTTGTCACCCAAAAGCTTGGGATTTCCTCTTTGATATTTCTAAGTTTTAGGGAGAATTTTTCTTGATTCTATGGGCATATTTACTCTTCTCCAAGGCTAGACTGTGGACTTATAGCACCTTCTTGGTTTTTAGCACTGAAATATTTGAATATTTCTTTGGTCTTTAATGTAGGAAATTGTAATTTAGATTGGTTTAAAACATGTATTCAAACCGCCATTGCAAAATCAATTATCTATGTTTTGTATTGAGTAAGGAAGACTTTGAATTAGGGAATTACCAGGAGTGTTTCTTTATCTATTGCACACGTTTCTACTTTGATCAGTGAAAAGAAAATGTATTTTTAAAACTTCTTCTATACTTAAACCTACTCTTATCTTTAATATAAACAGCTATTTTTAAAAGAATTGTGCTATTGAATATAAGTTTTGCTTTAATTTCTTAATAAAGCTTGCCAAGTATACAAAAATCATTATGTCTTCTGTGACGATCACCAGAAATTAAATCCAACAGTTAGTTGGATTCTCTAAGGCCCAGAGAATTTGTAACGTCTAGTAATTAGAACCTTGTATCTTAGTTTTTTTGTTTATACAGAAATCAAGTGAGTTTCTAAGAAGTATTTCTCATTTGCTCATGAGCAAAGGGGAATAATTGAGCTCCTCATTGGGTTTCAGGAAAACCATATCAATTTTTATTAACTATAAATGATGAAGTTAAAGTGAGTTATTTCTTCAGGAAATTTTACTTTTCTAGTAGAACACAGACTGGTTATCCATTTGCTTAATTTCTATAGCTACTCTTGGTAGTCTCAATAATTGGCATTTAATCAAAAGCTGCCTTAGATTTTGCTTGAGCTTCAAGCTTATGTGAGGAGGGTAGTGGAAGAGCTCTCTCCCCAGCAAAGTCTATGGTTGACTCATTTTTGGTGACTTACAGATTGCTTGTCATAATTCAGCAATACATTATGCCATAATATGCCTGCCATACTATAGTAGTGGATGGCTCTATTTCCTGCAGTAACAAACAAGGAAAACTGTGGTTCTAGAGATTCCTGGTTACTGTGTCAGAATATTTGCATTTCATTGCGTAAGTCATGAAGGGTGAGTATAGTGTTTTAAGAGGACACAGTAAAAGCAGCATATACAGTACCTTTTCTTAAATAGTTTGTATGAGGAATGATACAAACTACAAGATGTGCAAGATGGAGCCAACAGCATCACTTAGGAGGATGCTACATTAAATTAGTGACTTCCATGGGCCCTATGACTCATGGAAAGCAAAATTCTCATGGCTTCTCTATCATTCTGTTTCTCTGGGTTTTGTCTTCCTTTTTTTTCTCTGTGTTTTCAATATCTTGTACTGGTAGTCCCTCTACTCAAAGCATTCAAGGCATGAATGACTGTGATGCCCTGATAAAGTACCTGTCTCCCTCCCTAGATTTTTATGACACTAGTAGTTGGTGGTTTTCATTCTTGTCTTTGAAAAATACCAACACTTTATCTTTGGAGAAAACATGATGTCTTTTAACTCTTTGAGCATCTGAGTTGCAAGGAGAAACCGCTCACTTTTCTCAGTTACTGGAATATTCTCTTTGTGATGGTGTACAAGGTCCCTTGTATTGTGTTTATTTCCTGTCCCCTTTTCACTCTGGGTTTCCTTTCTGGATCTCATTTGCACAATTTAGGGAACATTGGTCATTTGTTCAGTTCAGTTCAGTCGCTCAGTCATGTCCGACTCTTTGTGACCCCATGGAATGCAGCACACCAGGCCTCCCTGTCACCACCAACTCTTGGACCCTGCTCAAACTCATGTCCATTGAGTCGGTGATGCCATCCAACCATCTCATCCTTTGTTGTCCCCTTCTTCTCCCGCCTTCAATCTTGCCCAACATCAGGGTCTTTTCAAATGAGTCAATTATTCACATTAGGTGGCCATAGTATTGGAGCTTCAGCTTCAGCATCAGTCCTTCCAATGAATATTCAGGACCAATGTCCTTTAGGATTGACTAGTTGGATCTCCTGGCAATCCAAGGGACTCTCAAGAGTCTTCTCCAATACCACAGTTCAAAAACATCAATTCTTTGGCACTCAACTTTCTTTATAGTCCAACCCTCACATCCATACATGAATACTGGAAAAACCATAGCCTTGACTAGATGGACCTTTTTGGCCAAGTAATGTTTTGCTTTTAAATATGCTGTCTAGGTTGGTGATAGCTTTTCTTCCAAGGAGCAAGTGTCTTAATTCATGGCTGCAGTTACCATCTGCAGTGATTTTGGAGCCCCCCAAAGTAAAGTCTGTCATTGTTTCCTTATCTATTTGCCATGAAGTGATGGGACCAGATGCCATGATCTTGGTTTTTTGAATGTTGAGTTTTAAGCTGGCTTCTTCACTCACCTCTTTCATTTTCATCAAGAGGCTCTTTAGTTCTTCACTTTCTGCCATAAGGGTGGTGTCATCTACGTAGCTGAGGTTATTAATATTTCTCCTGGCAATATTGATTCCAGCTTGTGCTTCATCTAACCCAGGATTTTGCATAATGTATTGTGCATATAAGTTAAATAAGCAAGGTGACAATATATAGCCTTGACATACTCCTCTCCCAATTTGGAACCAGTCTGTTGTTCCATGTCCAGGTCTAATTGTTGCTTCTTGACCTGCATACAGATTTCTCAGGATGCAGGTCAGGTGATCTGGTACCCATCTCTTTCAGAATTTTCCATAGTTTATTGTGTACCCCACTGTCAAAGGCTTTGGCATAGTCAATAAAGCAGAAGTAGATGTATTTCTGAAACTCTCTTGCTTTTTCTACGATCCATTGGATGTTGGCAATTTGATCTCTGGTTCCTCTGACTTTTCTAAAACCAGCTTGAACATCTTGAAGTTCACAGTTCATGTACTGTTGAAGCCTGGCATGGAGAATTTTGAGCATTATTTTGCTAGCATGTATCTGGGAGATAATAAATAAATTGATCTTGAAATCCTGCTCTAACGAAGGATGACAAGGAATAGATAGGAAATTCAACCCACTGTGTGTACATTCTGCCAAAATCCTGAGATTTAGCAGTGGAGCCTATAAAGTGTGCTGAATCTGTGTAATGTCTGCCTGTGCCCCTCCACGGGCATCTCCATCATGGTTGGGGCCGCTCTTCACACTGAGTTCCTCAGGGGGAACTGAGGAGGACTATAGGCCACATAAGAAATTGGGTCAGGGAGGAGAAGAGAAGAACTCTTTTAAATATTGTTGAGCTTCAAGTAATATGAGACCTGAGACATGATTGTTAGATTAGTGACACAAATCTTACTAATGACCTCGAAAAGTGTGGCTTTGGGAGATAATAGGCATATTAGCCCGATGGAGAGTGCTCAAGAGAGTATGGAAGAAGAGGGCTTAGAGAGAGAAACTATATACTCCTGCTTTGAGATTTGTGGTGTAGAAGACCATAGAATCTTCCCCAAATGTCCCTCTAACCTGGAAGACAGCATGACTAAGCAGAAACCCAAATCGTTTTTCAGTCATACATTTCGAACAACAAAGAGATGCAACAACCCTAAAGAAGTCATAAAAATAGAACCAACAAAAAAAAAAAAATAGAACCAACATTAAGTGATAAAATTCTATAAGTCCTATAAGTACTTATATTACTTGCATATTCATTTATACTCATATTTCTAATGAGAACAGCTATTATAGCTATAACAGTTTGTCTTATATAGGGGCTTTGGGCTAAGTAGGTATTGTAGTTAGATAATTCAGAAGAATTGGACAACTTTTGATTTGAGATTCAAATATGTTTAACTGGATTTTCAAGGCAATAAAAAAAATGTCCCTCATCCTTGTGTTTTGTGTACTTGCTGATATATGGAGGGTCATGAAAATAATGCCAGGTATTATTTTCATCACTTTGGAGTGAAATGAAGCTGGCCAGAATGAGAATAGTAGAATAAGCATTAGTTATTGAATTACAGCTCTTATAATGCATTCCATTATTATAAAACATCATCCAGTGTTGCACTATTTCAGTCACTCAATAGTAAATGGAAAAGCAATTCTTAATTAAATTAATGAAACCTAGTACCAGGCTGACCTTTCAATAATTTATTTTATGGCTGAACTGAAAGATAGATTAAAAAATGCCCTATGATCTTTGATATTATGAATTTAAATAAATTAAATGGAATTAGTGTAATACACATGCAATTGAAAGAGTATGGAGACAGGGCTATTTTTATACGTGATTTTTCTAATTAGGTAGGGAAATAGGCTATTAACAAAAGATCACATTGTTGCCATTACTTTCCTTAAGGCACTGTAACTAGAGGAAAGGCTTAACTTGAAGGCTTTATTAAAATCCATTTTGCCTTACCCCTTACCTGTGTTTCAAATTCTAAGTATAAAAAGAAAGAGGAATGTCCAGTTTTAGCTTAGGTCTTCCAAGGAGTTTCTAAAACTTCTATCAGACCAGTTCATTAGGAGCCCACTGAATTGTGGCAAAGGCAGCAATTAAGAACCCACTTTGTTTTTTTCTTAACTTTTTATGTTGAAGTATAGATGATTAACAATGTGATAGTTTCAGGTGGACAGAAAAGGGACTCATCCACACTCATATGCATCCATTCCCTACCAAACTCCCCTCCCATCCAGGCTGCCACCTAACATTGAGCAGAGGTCCCTGTAGAGGACTCACTGTTCCTTCTTTCTACACATTTACTTCCTCTCTGTTGCTTCCCAGCTATGGTGGCTTCCACTACTCTTACAGTTTGTGTATGTGTTCAGTCAGTCATGTCCGACTCTTTGCAAACTCATGGATGGTAGCTCACCAGGCTCCTCTTTTCCATGGAATTTTTCAGGCAAGAGTATTGGATTGGGTTGCCATTTTCCTCCTCCAGAGATTCTTCCTGACCCAGGGACTGAACCTGCCTCTCTTGTGTCTCCTGCATTGGCAGGCAGATTCTTTACCACTACCACTACGTGGGAAGCCCATTCTTATGGTTTATTTTTTCCACAAATAACTCTTTAATGAAGATCCAAACATTTGTCCTTTTATAAAGTTAATCAGTACTAGACTTACTGAATAATACTTTATTCTGAATATTTGGCATGGTATTCTTTCCTTCATTCTATATGAAATTGATAGTACTTATGTAAATATAAGGCATAGATATGGATAGATTCTGGTTTGATAAATGGGAGTTCTTTTACTCTGCTCAGGTGATCTGCTGCTTTGTCCTTATTTGCAAACTCAGCTATTATAACCAAAGCTTTTTAATAGATTTGTTACCTGATACAGAAATTCAGCTCATCACTTTTTCAAAATTATTTTAGCTAATCCAGTTACTTTTCCCAAAATATTTTAAAAATTTTAGAAGTTAAGTAAGTTTCCAGTTAAGCTTTTAAATTGTTTTGTCCTAAGTGGGCATCTTTTCAATATTTAATTTTCTCATACACTAACAAAGTGTGTCTTCTCTGTGTATGTATATCTATTCACACTTTGGAGTACTATTGGCAGTCTTCTTCATCTAAAACCTTGGCATTTCCTGCGAATATTATAAATATACACTTAAATACATGTGCTTTGTACATTACCTTTTTTTTTTTTTTTTAAGTCCTTCAGACTTCTCTTTGCTGTTTTTACTACTGGTTGGCATTTTTTTTCCCCACCTTTTCTCCTCCCTAATACAGACACTGAAAATGGTTAGAGGAAGCTTATTATATCCACATATCACTTAATTCTGTCATGTCAAAAGTGACAAATAGATACCATTCTTGAATCAATGAAGGGTAGTCGTGGTTCCTTTACTATGATAAAGAAGTCATAGAAAGTGATTTGTCCACCATTATTATTCAAATATAGTAGGATTTATATCACAGATTCTCATTACAATATAAAATATGCTAATAAATCATTTAATATTTTGCTTCACTTACCAAGCAAATTACTAGCTATTTTCCTCCAGTTCACCAAGATAGATGTTGCATTTTACAATTTGTACTTCTTTTTATTGTAGGTATAAAAATGAAGCCATTTTTGCAAGATACATAATGACAAGAAAACAGAAAGAGTTCAAGCTTTATGACATACAATTTAATTAAAGGTTATAAAAATATTGAGATTAAATATTTTTTCATAATCATATATTGTAATAACACAAATAATCTTCAATGAAAAGAGCTTGTTTTCACAAATTAACATCAGAAGTACTTTCTGTCTAAATAATATACTTGAGCTGGTAAAGAAAAATATGTAGCTAAAAAGAACATATTTATAGACTGCATACAATTTTATGATAAAAACATTAAAGATTTTATGCTACAGGAACTGTAAGGCATCTTTTATATTTTCAAGTTACTTTAAAAATTATGTAACTTTTCCCAACTTTTTACATATTAAATTTTTAATGGAAAATTTCAAACATTATAAACGCAGTAAGATTTGGGGACAACCCAGGAGTAGAAAAACAGGAGAATAAGGTAATCATAGATTATAGAGAATTTCCTAGCGAAGAAATGAGATTGTAGTTGAGAAATATTAGCCATTGTCCCAGAACGACTTGGTTGCAATTTGAAGTTATAGTAAGTGGAAAAGTCTGCATATAAGCATCTCCATGTTTTAAGAGGCTCATAAGTCAAGTTTACAACAAAGGCATTGCCTGTTTTTGGTTTGAAGGATTCCCAGCACAGTCAAGTGTTAGGTGAGAAACTTCTCTTTGAAAATCAGTAATTCAGAAGAGATGAGAAACATGTCCTACACTGAGTAAATAAAAATGTTTCATTTTAGTAATGATAATCACAATTTTATTAGCCACTGAATTGTTAAAACCATCTATCAGTTCCTATTATTGTAGGAGGAATCCTTGGAAAATTTACACATCTATTCTTTGTAGTTTGGATAATAAACTCAGTAGTAATATTTCTTGCACCCAAAGTAGTGATTGTCTGCTATCAGCAATGGTTTAGTAGTTTTAATGCATATATACAGCTCGTTTCCCCTAGAAAGTTCAAATCGCTTTAGTACAGTTTAATCACTTATTACTGGAAATTTTGGTGAATTTGGAAAGCAGCTGAGCCCTAAACATGTATTTATAATGCTCCAAAATGATAAATTCTCCAAGGTCTTGAAAGACACAAATCAGAGGTTGTGTGATATCTGAAAAAACTGACTTGGGGGGATTGTTTCCCTTGTCTTCATGTTGATGTAGTTTAAAGCAGAATGCTGGTAGAATTGGTGCTGTTTGTATTGTTAGAGGGGAAACTGGAGGACTCTTTGAGTGTGTTTATTTATCACACCAAATGGGTGCTGATTCAGCAAGACAGCCGCCACTCCCCACTTTCTATGGGAACCTTCTGCGCCAGGAAATGCCTACGTTTTTGTACATGTGGTAGTGGTGGTGGAGTTAATCAGTCACATGCCAGGTGAGAAATACAGATTCTAAAGGACTTCATACCTCCTGGGACCTCTAAATAAACTCTGTCTTCAGATGTCCCTGGCTTTCATACAATAAATTCTGTCCCTTGTGGGTCACATAAGACAGATATAAATGTCCTCCACGATCATTCACTCTGCTTGCTGGTTTTAGGTTTTACCTGGCAAAAGGCCCATGGGCCTTGTGTTGTCTAGGGTTCTAAGCTTTAACTCAGAGTTGAAAATGACTGAACTATGCCCAGTTCTGGGAATTTTCTTCAAAGAAGAGCGTAGTTGGTTCTTTGCAAGGATTATGGCTCTAACATACTTCTGGTATTCAGGACCCGAGGAGAATTCCCGTCAATCCAATCCCAAGACCTGAATTTTTCAGGCTGAGAATGTCTGATAGGGCATTGTTTATCCCTCAAAGTCCCCAAAAGTTATCTCTATGAACTGTAAGGAAGAAATACCCATTTTGGTGGTTCAGCAGTCTATTTTAACCCTTGCTTCGAAAGTCAGTCATAACACAAGGAATATAAACAGATCAGTCAGTCAATAGATAACACCTCCTTGTGTGTTGACTCATGCATGCCCCAAGCCTTTGTTGGCACTTGCTGGAATCACAACACTATCCCATGTAGTCTGTGAAAGCAGGTTGCTAATACTTGTTGGCAAACATCAAGGAACTACAGCCTCATGGAGACATACAGAGATAGGCAGACGAGTCAATACATAAGACAGTGTGGTAGGTTTTTGTAACTGAGAAAGAAGAAATGGAAAATGTACAGAGAATCATGTTCAGCTTGGAAAATGAGGGAGAAGATCTGAAAGAGGTAATTGTGAAGGATGCCTCAAGAAGTAATTGATGGAGAGGAGGTGTGGAGATGTGTAAAGCTGAAAGGAAAAGCTTATGAGCCAAAGCGTGGAGATGCATAAGTCCTACAGAATGGTTAGGACCAGAAAATGATCTGATAACCTGGGAAGAGAAGAAAGTGGAGCAGACATTGTTGGTGGAGATGGAATGTGCGTGGTGATTTCCATGTGTGGTCACAAGGACTGGGGACTAGTTCCTAGGCCATAAAAAGCTATCGAGATGTTTTAAGGAAGGAGTGGCTTGTTCTATTTGCCCAGTCAGGAAGATTCTCTTAAATATTGATATATCAAAGGCTGAGAGATTAGCTGTGAGGCTATCACATAGTGTAAACAATAGGAGCTGGGATTCAAAGGTAGCATGAATAAGTCAGCTTCTTTCCCTGAGATATGAAGAGCTGAGGAGAAGATCCATCTAGATAGGGAAATATGGAGAGAGCACATCAGGTACCTTCAGCATTTTTAATGAAGCAGCCAACAAGCAAATCGGTTAAGACATAAGTTTAAAGGTGTCCAGGAGTGGTTTGGGGGAAAACAGCTGTAACAGTTAAGCAAACTGGGATTTGCTTTGGAGTGTGCTAAAATACACTGCTATTTCAAAGTGATGTAGAAATACATCAAGCAATCTTTTGAAATTCGAAATTGTGAGGGGTGGGTGGGAAGAATGAAGGGAACCCTGTGCGTGTACTGAATCATCCAGCACACCAAGGGGAAATGGACCTGTAGGAAGCATATAACATAGTCCTACATTTCAGGAATAAAAAAAATTTAAGTACTTAATTATTTGGGGCCGTGCTTGGTGTTTGTTGCTACGTGCAGGCTTTCTCTAGTTCAGCTCTCTAGTTGCGGTGCTCAGGATTCTCCCTGCAGTGGCTGCTTTTGCCGTGGAGCTCAGGCTCTGGAGCAGGCAGGCTTCAGCAGTCGCAGCACACAGGCTCAGCAGTTACGGCCCAGGGGCCCTCGAGTGCTCGGGCTTCAGCAGCTGTGGCACCCGAGCTTGGCTGCTCCTCGGAGTGTGGTATCTTCCCACACCAGGGACTGAACCCACGTCCCCTGCATTGTCAGGTGGATTCTTATCCACTGGACCACCAGGGAAGTCCCAGGAAGAGTTTTTGAAGAAGAAACTCCCTTTGCCAGGGAGAGGTAACAGCCGGCTTCACTCATTGGTGGGAGAGCCTCAGAAGACTTCTGTTGAGAAGCAACTCTGACCTTGATATTGCTGACCCTTCATCCCTCTCTGTGCTCTTTCTTTCTAGTTCTCCCCCGTGCCATCCTGAGCTGCCTGGTCCCGTGTATTCTGTCCTTTGATTGTTATTTTCAGTTGAGAGGTAGATAATATGTAGATAAAAGGAATGACCCGCTGCTGATAGAAGACACTCATGTTCATATTCACATTAAGGTCTTAGGATGAGGGGATGAAAATGGACTTTGAGGAGGGGTACAGTCAGAGAGAAGATGCTGCCATAGGATGCTGTGTTTGTTCCTGTTCAAGTGAGAGGGAATTAACATGTAAAATGGACCTGCTATGACCAGTCATTATGTTTAGTACTTTCCAAATGTTAAATCTTCTAATTCTCAAAACATTTCACAGGGCAGGTATAATATCCCCCTTTTACAAACAATGTAGTTAGAAACTAGACTGTCAAAATGCTTGCCCAGGCTCATCTAGCTGGAGAGAAGTAATACTGAGGTTTTGTCAAAGCCCATTTGTTTCAAAAGACCACGTTCCTTCTTCTATAATACATTGACATTCATGTGAAATGTGAGTGTATTTTTAAAAATCTACTATTCAAGCTGATCCTAAAATTTGGAGCAGCTGTTAGTTAAAATGATGTATTTATATGCTCTGATATACTCTATTAATTTTTCGGGGCCTATTAGTATAAAACTTTTTAAATGTTTCCAAGAAGATATAAAACGATGATTATTGTTACTACCAAGCATCGTGCATTGAGAGTTCACTAAAATTTCACTGTAGCTCTGTTAACTCTGTCTTCCCTGGTGTTGTTCCGTCATTAAGTAGTGTCTGAGACTTTGTGACCCCATGGACTGTAGGACACCAGGCTTCTCTGTCCTCCACTATCTCCTGGAGTTTACTCAGATTCATGTCCATGGAATCAGTGATACTATCTAGTCATCTCTTTCTCTGCCCCCCCTTCTCCGTTTGCCTTCATCTTTCCCAGCATCAGAATCTTTTCCAATGAGTCGGCTCTTTGCATCATGTGGCCAAAGTATTAGAGCGTCAGCTTCAGCATCAGTCCTTCTAATGAATAGTCAGGGTTGATTTCCTATAAGATTGACTGGTTTGATCTCCTTGCTGTCCAAGGAATTCTCAAGAGCCTTCTCCAGCACCATAATTCAAAAGCATCACTTCTTCGGTGTTCATCCTTCTTTATAGTCTAACTGTCACATCTGTACATGACCACTGGAAAAACTCGCTTTGATTATACAGACCTTTGTTAGAAAAGTGATGTTACTACTTTTTAATATGTTGTCTATGTTTGTCATAGCTTTCCTTCCAAGGAGGAAACGTCTTTTAATTTCATGGCCACAGTCACTGTCTGCAGTGATTTTCGAGCCCGTGAAAATAAAACCTGTCACTCTTTTTACTTTTTCCCCTTCTGTTCACTCTCTTCTTCCACCCTCATCAAGAGGCTCTTTAGTTCCTCTTCACTTCCTGCCATTAGAGTGGTATCATCTGCATATCTGAGGATGTTGGTATTTCTTCCAGCCATCTTGACTCCAGCTTGTGCTTCATCGAGCCCAGCATTTCGCATGATGTACAGGTTAAATAAGCAGGGTGAAAATATACAGCCTTGTGTACTTCTTACCCAACTTTGAACCAGTCCATTGATCCATGTCTGATTCTGTTTCTTCTTGACCTGCATACAGGTTTCTCAGGAGACAGGTAAGGTGGTCTGATATTCCCATCTCTTTAAGAATTTTCCAGTTTGCTGTGATCCACATAGTCAGACGCTTTTGCATAGTCAATGAAACAGAAGTAGATGTTTTTCTGAAATTCTCTTGCTTTCTCTATGATCCAGTGAATGTTGGCAATTTGATCTCTGGTTCTCTGCCTTTTCTAAATCCAGCTTGTACATCTGGAAGTTCTCAGTTCATGTACTGTTAAAGTCTAGATTGAAGGATTTTGAGCATCACCTTGCTAGCATGTGAAATGAGTGCAATTGTACAGTAGTTTGAACACTCTCTGGCATTGCCCTTCTTTGGAATTGGAATAAAAACTGATCTTTTCTAGTCCTGTGGCAGCTGCTGAGGTTTCCAAATTTGCTGGCATATTGAGTGCAACACTTTAACAGCATCATCTTTTAGGATTTAAAATACCTTAGCTGGAATTCTATCACCTCCACTAGCTTTGTTTGTAGTAATAATTCCTGAGGCCAACTTGACTTCACACTCCAGGATGTCTGGCTCTAGGTGAGTGACAACACCATCGTGGTTATTTGCATCATTAAGACCTTTTTGGTATAGTTCTTCTGTGTATTCTTGCCACCTCTTCTTAATCTCTTCTGCTTCTGTTAGGTCCTTGCTGTGCCTTTCCTAAAGAGAAAAAAATAATACAGTAAAATCACACTTACATTTACCCAGAGGCTGCTTTGGACCACAGTAAATCAAGTGTGATTTTAAAAACTTCTGCTAGGAAAATAATCCAATTCACTTGCTGAGTGCATAGTATAAGTGCATAGATAGTCTCTCCACCCAAAGAGACAACATTTAAGTTTCTTCCTGAAGAAACTTACAAATCATCAGGCTATAGCAAGACTGCAACTTCCCATAGAAATTTCTTTGTAGACTCTGCTACAGTATTTGTCATCCTCATTTATTTCCAATAAAATTTGTGCAGACAGAAATAATTTTTAAACTTAACCATGACACCACAGTGTCTTTTCTATTTGGCATCCTGGGTCATTTGGTGTATCTTAACTGAGTGGTTTGGTCTAGTCACCCCTCCAAATACCATCCTTATGCTTTACTATTTTTGTGGCAGGAAAGTCATGCTTCCTAGCAGAAAGCACCAGCTGTCTGGAAATGCTTTGGAGTTTCCACATGTAAGAGAAAACTACATCGTTCATTGAGGGTGCTGTGTACCCTTGGCTATCTTGATATTCTAAGAAACAAGATGTGCCTCAAGCAAAGAGGCTGGATTCACATAGGGGCAACACCTGTCAAGCTTGACAAGTCTGGAAGTGCGTTCTGTGATATTTTGTGGTTAACCTTCTGCTCTTTCGCCTCCTGGTAGATGAAACTGCCTTACGACTGGCTCAGAAATGCTGCTGAGAACATGTGCGTGAAATCACTCAACTCATGTCTCTCGGTTATGATTTCAAATGGTTCACACTCTGGTTTCTGTTTTCTTCTAGAACAGCCTGCTTTTTAGCCAAGACAGATGGCATCAGAGCCTTTGATCCTTGGTTTTCCTGTGATTCACAGTATCCTCCAGGTTTATAGTTCATTGGTTCCTTCATTTAGTCATCTCCTTTTAGGGTCAATGAACTGAGGTAGGCATTGTGCAGACAGAAATAAACAAATCGATTCAACTGTAGCCTTGTAAGACCTATGCCAGATTTCTGAACTCCAGTTATAAGACGCCAGTTTTGGATTGTTTTAAACCATGATAAAGGCTTACAGTGATAATGTGCTGCAGTAGCAATAGGGAAAAAAAATGCACCATCCTTTTCATGTGAAACTTGCCTTTCTAAATATTTCAGTTCATTTGGCATTAAGCCAATCAGTCAGTTTTGCTGGAAATCATCACTTTTAATCAATTTTGTCTTAAATTTGATTTGAACATGTGGCAGTTTAATTACCCTCTTAAATATGTGAATCATGTCATTGTCCTCTCTACTAAGATCTGAAGAAAGAGGCATCCAACAATATTATGTGAGAAGATGGTGTGCTTTTTCATATTTGAATTATGTCTTATTTATTGGATTATCTTGCTTGTATGTATGGTTATTAAGTATGAGAAAGCATCGCTTAGTGTGATTTATGCTAACAGTATCATGCTGGATGCCTCATATTTTATTTAAAACATTTATTGTAAGTTAAAGAAAAATATTAATTTAAATATATATTGTAATGTGAAAAATCTGATGCATTTCTATTTGTAGAACTACAGTATGTCAGTGTTCATGGTAGACAAAAATAATGTGATCAGCAACCAAGGGTGATGATTTTCTGACTGACTTTGAAATAAAAGAAAACATAAAGGGTATTAAAATTTTTTCTATATCAGGATCCATTTGTTCCCCATTTCAATTGAACTTTCGTAGGCTTAATATTGGATGACAATCATTAGAACATTTTAATCTAAGCTTATTTATCCATTTATTATGCATCCTTATCTTGTTCTTAATGCAGAGAACTAAGTTCATCTGTTAGTGTTCCTTTTATTTTTTTTTATTGCTATCTTCATTTTTAATAATGTTGCAACATTGAAACTTCAAAAGAAGAAAAACTTGAGTACTATATGGATATTGCCACAAGAGACCATATAAGTTGTCTAAGTAACAGTGACATGAAATCACAATAGTTTATAATAGATTCTGTGAGTTATTACAGGTAGCTCCATTAAAATGAGTACACATCATGTCAATTATAGCTCAATTTTTAAAAAGTTTAAAGAATCATATGTAAATTTCATTGTTCATTCTGGGTATTGTTTTATTTATTTATTTTAAATTTTCTTTACTTTATTGTGTTGATTTTGCCATACATTGACATGAATCAGCCATGGGTATACGTATGTTCCCCCTCCAGAACCCCCCTCCCTCCTCCCTCCCAATTCCCTCCCCCTGGGACATCTCACTGCACCAGCCCCGAGCATTAACCCTGGGCTGGCGATTGATTTCACATATGATAATTATTAACATGTTTCAATGCCATTCTCCCATATCATCCCACCCTTGCCCTCTTCCACAGAGTCCACGAGTCTGTTCTATACATTTGCGTTCCTTTTGCTGTCTCGCATGCAGGGTTCTCGTTACCATCTTTCTAAATTCCATATATATGCATTAGTATACTGTATTGTTGTTTTTCCTTCTGGCTTACTTCACTCTGGATAATAGGCTCCAGTTCCGTCCACCTGAGTAGAACTGATTCAAATGAAATTTTTTTTTAATGCTGAGTAATATTCCATTGTGTATATGTACCACAGCTTTCTTATCCATTCATCAGTTGATGGGCATGTAGGTTGCTTCCGTGTCCTGGCTATTGTAAACAATGCCACGATGAACATTGGGGTACACGTATCTCTTTCAATTCTGGTTTCCTCGGTGTGTATGCCCAGCAGTGGGATTGCTGGGTCATATGGCAGGTCTATTTGCAGCTTTTTAAGGAACCTCCACACTGTTTTCCATAGTGGCTGTACTCGTTTGCATTCCCACCAACAGTGTAAGAGGGTTCCCTTTTCTCCACATCCTCTCCAGCATTTATTGCTTGTAGACTTTTGGATGGCAGCCATTCTGACTTGTGTAAAGTGGTACCTCATTGTAGTTTTGATTTGCATTTCCCTGATAATGAGTGATGTTGAGCATCTTTTCATGTGTTTGTTAGCCATTTTTATGTCTTCTTTGGAGAAATGTCTGTTAAGTTCTTTGGCCCACTCTTTGATTGGGTCATTTATTTTTCTAGCATGGAGCTGCAGGAGTTGCTTGTATCTTTGACAAAGGAGGCAAGGATATACAATGGAGAAAAGACAATCTCTTTAACAAGTGGTGCTGGGAAAACTGGACAGCCACTTGTAAAAGAATGAAACTAGAACACTTTCTCACACCATACACAAAAATAAACTCAAAATGGATCAAAGATCTAAGCATAAGACCAGAAACTATAAAACTCCTAGAGGATAACATAGGCAAAACACTCTCTGACATAAACCAAAGCGGGATCCTCTATGACCCACCTCCCAGAATATCGGAAATAAAAGCACGAATAAACAAATGGGACCTAATTAAAATTAAAAGCTTCTGCACAACAAAGGAAACTATAAGCAAGATGAAAAGACAGCCTTCAGAATGGGAGAAAATAATAGCCAATGAAGCAACGGATAACCAATTAATCTCAAAAATATACAAGCAACTCCTGCAGCTCCATATTAGTGTTCCTTTTAAAAGTATTTGATAAATTTTGGAAGTGTTGAGGCTCAATAGTTGAAGATAGGAATTATTAGAGAAGATTATCAATCTAATAACATATCTAAAATGAAAAAATATAATTTTTCTAAGCTTTTAAAGTATAATAATTACAAATAATTATTATGCATGTGTGCCATGTCACTTAAGTCACATCCAACTCTGTGCAACCCTATGGGCTGTAGCCCACCAGGTTTCTCTGTCCATGGGGTTCACCAGGCAAGAATGCTGGAGTGGGTTGCCATTTCCTCCTCCAGGGGATCTTCTCAACCCAGGGACTGAGCCAGGGTCTCTTATGTCTCCTGCATCGGCAGGTGGGTTCTTTATGACTAGCACCACCTGGGAAGCCCTAATAATCATTATGCAATTTAGTGACATTGTTGTCATCAGTTGGCTTGTAAGTGCCTTCCAAGACAAGAAGATAATTGTAATCTTCCTTATATGATGATTCATACTTTCATGAATGATTTTGTTTACACAGAGAATCAGAATAGAAAATTTTGCATATGGGATACATCATCTAAGATGCATTAATTCAAAATATCTATTACTATTACCATATTCATTTATCTCTGTTATTATTCCTTGTTATAAAGCTTTTCAAGATCTTAAAGTTCTACAAAACTAACACTTAATTCTTAAAATTCTAAGTACAAAACTATTAAAATTCTAAAAATAATTAGATCAAATAATCAGTCCTTTATAGTGAAATGCATTGTTTGGGACATTACATGTGAATAGTTTTACCAAACTCAGTGAAGGGAAGTCTGAAAAACAAACTTTGCTGAAGGCAACCTTTTTTTGATTAGTAAGAACTCTGATAATCATATATAATGACTATAATGATGATAACAAATAGATAAAGCCAGAAATTCAAGAGATGAAACCCCAAAGGGGAAAAATTACAAAAATAAAAACATATAAAACAATTTGCCTTCCTCAACTTTGTTTTTTGGAAGAAAGTGAAAAAGACTTTCCTGATTCTTTAAATATTTTTAATTTATTTTTTAAAATTTAATGTTTATTTTATATTGGATTATAGTTGATTAGTCAAGTTGTATCTGTTTTAGGTGTACAGCTAAATGATTCAGTTATACGTATACATATATCTCCTGCTTCTTTATAATCTCAGGGCAGTTGTCATATGGATGGGAACAAAACTCTTACGATTATCTTACCCCAAAGGAAACCTGAAGAAGGAAGCTGGAAAATGTTTAAATTCAGATTTCATTGGTAGTGCTGAAGACATCTGATAAAAACAGATGTATACATCATCTGTAGGAAAGCTTTAAATTTAGGCATCAAAGAATTCCATAGACAAAATTTTCCAGAGGAAAATGAACTTACCATCAGACATCTTAAAAAATATGAGAAAGTAAGTCACCATGAATGAGAGTCATTCGAAACAACAAATACCTGATTTATCCACAGAGACTGGTGGTACTAAGTATCACGTATAGGATTTTAGATTAGTATATTTGGTGTTTTTAAAGGAAAAAAAAATAAACAGAACCAAGACTATATGTAAGGAAAAAGAGACCATTCAAAAGTAATCAAGAATATTTTAGTGAACACATTGATGAGGCTTTTAGAAATAAAAAAAATATTTGGATTTAGAAACTCAGGGTAGGGACTAAGCATCAGAGTAGACACAGTGAAAGAGGGAATTAGTGAACTACAGTTTAAGTCTGAAAAAATGTACTCAGATGGTAGCACAAAGGACTTTAAGGGAACATCATTATTAAGGATGAAACAGTTAAGACTTTTCTTAGATGCTGAAAATAGTCAAGGGTACCCAATAATGCCACTTTTCTTCATATACCTGGACATCTTAACCAGGGTTATGTGGTCAAAGAAAGAAATAAAGAATGAATGGATGAATAAATACTTGAGAGATTGAAAGATTGGAGAGAAGAATTAAAGTCACTCTTATGTATGTAGACAATTGAAAATATCAGAAGCATTATTTGAATTAATATGGAACCTTGACAAAATTAGAGATATAAACTAAGTGTAAAATAACCAATTGTATTTCCACATACCAGCAATAAAGGAAGTATCTTAAAAATACAGAATTACCCATAGGATGCATAACATGTAAATCTAGTAATATAAATATTAAAAAATGAAAAAAAGAGAGCCAGTCCAATAGAAAAGTCCGAAAACATCAAGTTTGGGTGAGAATATGAAACTTTTTAGAAAACAAAAGAGTTTGACACTATCTAGTAAAGTGGAAGGTATTCCTCCAGCTGATGTGTGTGTGTATACTCAGTTGCTCAGTCATAGCTGACTCTTTGTGACCCCAGAGACTGTAGCCCACCAGGCTCCTCTGTCTATGGGATTCTCCAGGTGAGCATACTGGGATGGATTGTCATTTCCTCCTCCCAGAGATCTTCTGGCCACAGGGGTCGAACTTGTGTCTCCTGCATCTCCTGCATTCTCAGGCAGATTCTTTACCATTGAGCCACCTAGGAAGCCCTGTCCACCTGGTGAACCCTGATACAAAATGCAAACATAAAAAATACCTGAACAACTTAAAAGAAAATTATGTCAAATCATAATAATATTAATAAAACTAATAAAAATGGAATATCAATGGCCAAGAAATAAATATAAAGCAAATGTTCATCATCATCAGTAAATAAATGTAAATTAAGGTATCATTTCACTTCTAAAATTTGTAAAGATTAAAAATAGAAATAGTATCAAGCTTTACTTTTTTTCTGTCAAGTGTTGTCATAGACTTCATATGAGAGTATTAATGGGTGCAGCGTTTCTAGAATATGGTTTGGCAATTAACACAAAAACATCCCTCACTTTTGGCCTTGTAATTGGGCCTTTTAATCTAGGAAATAATAATAAACCGGCACAGGGATAGACATGCAAGGATGACCACTGAAGATCATTTTTTAATAGCAAAACAAATTACAAATTTTCAAAATGTGCAGTAAAAGGGGAGACTTAATTTTGCATATCCAAGCTGTGAACCATGTTGTATAGTTAGCATTATGAAGAAATTCTCAGCACAGAATGTCACACGATACAAACTTGTTAGAGAACAAAAGTGTTTATAGCATAAGCCCAATGCTATTTAAATGTTACGTACATGCATAAAAATGGCAAAATGTTTATGTGGTAAGGTAACAGGCAATTACACAGTGCATTCTCTTTATTAGTTTCCATATTTTGGCAATGTTATATATGATTTTTCATATATAAAGATTATTTTTAAAATATAGGAAAATCAATATCATAATTATTCACCATAACAGCGTCTCTAATAGTGTATCTCTCCTTTTTCAAAATTTAATATTTGCAAGTATGTTTTCTTTGAGTCTTGGTTCTACGTTATATATACAATTAATTCTTGACTTCCTTGCGTCAGGAGTACACTCTTCAGTTCTTTCCAAAATACATTTTTAGTGAATTTCATCTCATTTTAAATAATTATGTATTGAAGGGGATCAACATTATGATGAAATATTCTGTAACAAAAAAATGCCCACAACTGCCTAAAATATAAGGAGTTCCTTTTGCATCAGGAATAGCATACAAATAAGATGGTCGATTTCTGCATTAATTCAGTTTATTCAGCAGTTTTGAAATTAACCAGAGCAACAAATGATGTGGACACTGAATTCCAGGCACAAGCCTCTTACTCAATATTTGCTGTAGCATGAGTTATTACAGCAAATCTGCCTTTATTTCTGCCATCAAAACAAATACAGCTCAATTCTCTCATGTACGTATTAGGAGATAAAATTCTAAAGAAAAAGCTACTTATAGTTCATTGGCATTGGGGTAAAGCTGGATTTTTATTATACATTTTAAATATAACCCAGCAAATGTATCATTCTGAATAAATTTATTTAATTATTTGGTAGTGGGTTGAATGGTAGTCCTAATTTCTGGAACTGATAAATGTTACCTAATTTGGAAAAAGGTGTTTTTTGCAGATGTGACTAAATTAAGGATCTTGAGATGGGAAGGTTATCCTTGATTATCCAGTTCAGTTCAGTTCAGTCACTCAGTCGTGTTTGACTCTTTGCGACCCCATGGACTGCAGGACACCAGGCTTCCCTGTCTATCAAAAACTCTTGGAGTTTACTCAAACTCATATTCATTGTGGAGAAGACAATGGCACCCCACTCCAGTACTCTTGCCTGGAAAATCCTATGGACGGAGGAGCCTGGTAGGCTGCAGTCCATGGGGTCACCAAGAGGCAGACACGACTGAGCGACTTCACTTTTACTTTTCACTTTCATGCACTGGAGAAGGAAATGGCAACCCACTCCAGTGTTCTTGCCTGGAGAATCTCAGGGATGGTGGAGCCTGGTGAGCTGCCGTCTACGGAGTCACACAGAGTCGGACATGACTGACACAACTTTGCAGCAGCAGCAGCATGTCCATTGAGTCGATGATGCCATCCTCTGTCATCCCCTTCTCCTCCTGCCTTCAATCTTTCCCAGCATCAGAATCTTTTCAGATAAGTCAGTTCTTCTCATCAGGTGGCCAAAATAGTGGAGTTTCAGCTTCAACATTTGTCCTTCCAATGAGTATTCAGAACTAATCTCCTTTAGGATGGACTGGTATGATCTTCTTGCAGTCCAAGGGACTCTCAAGAGTCTTCTCCAAAACCACAGTTCAAAAGCATCAATTATTTGGCATTCAGCTTTCTTTATAGTCCAACTCTCACATTCATAACATGACTACTGGAAAAACCATAGCTTTGACTAGACAGACCTTTTTTGGCAAAATAATGTCTGCCTTTTAATACGCTGTCTCGGTTGGTTATACCTTTTCTTCCAAGGAGCAAGCATCTTTAAATTTCATGGCTGCAGTCACCATCTGCAGTCATTTTGGAGCCCCAAAACACAAAGTCTGTCACTGTTTCCACTGTTTCCCCATTTATTTTCCATGAAGTGATGAGACTGGGTACCATGATCTTGGTTTTCTCAGTGTTGAGCTTTAAACCAACTTTTTCACTCTCCACTTTGACTTTCATCAAGAGGCTCTTTAGTTCTTTGCTTTTTGCCATAAGGGTGGTGTCATCTGCATATCTGAGGTTATTGATATTTCTCCCATCAATCTCCATTCTAGTTTGTGTTTCATCCAGCCCAGCATTTCTCATGATGTACTCTGCATACAAGTTAAATAAGCAAGGTGACAATATACAGCCTTGAGGTACTCCTTTCCTGATTTGGAACCAGTCTGTTGTTCCATGTCCAGTTCTCACTGTTGCTGACCTGCATACAGATTTCTCAGGAGGCAGGTCAAGTGGTCTGGTATTCCCATCTCTTTAAGAATTTTGCACAGTTTGTTGTGGTCCACATAGTCAAAGGCTTTGGCATAGTCAATAAAGCAGAAGTATTCTGGAACTCTCTTGCTTTTTCAATGATTCATTGGATGTTGGCCATTCGGTCTCTGGTTCCTCTGCCTTTTCTAAATCCAGCTTGATTATCCAGGTAGGCCTCAAATGCCATCATATATGCTGGATCAATACTTCCCATGTCCTTGTAAAAGAAAGGTAGGGGGAGCATTGACATTCACCCAGAAGAGAAGATAGTGTAACCATGGAGAGCCAGAAATTAGGGTGATGGAGACACAAGCCAAGCACCAGAAGAGAAGGCAGTGTAACCGTGGGGACAGATTAGAGCGATGCAGACACAAGCCAAGCAGTGCTGGCAGCCACCAGAATCTGGAACAGGCAAGTGTGAGCAGATGATCCCCTAGAGCCTCTGGAAGGAGCATGGCCCTCCTGACACCTTGGTTTCCCACAGGGAACTGTGGGAGAAGAAAATTTTTTGTTTGTTTGTTTTAAACCACCCGGGTTTTGGTAATTTGTTACTGTTTCATAGGAAAGTAATACATGGTTCATAATATAAAGACTGTTATCGGTGACCCTAAGTCATTGTTATAAACCATTGGCTACATATTTGCAGGAAAAAGACAAGTGTAACTGGCAAAAACGCTACAATGTTTTTTTTCTAAGAACAATCATTTCTTAAATATCATTTTTCATAGTCATTTGTATGGCATAGTCTTTCTCTGTTTAATATAACTTTCTCTCCTACATTAGCAATTGGGTTTTTCTTGGCAGTCTCTAATGATCCATGCTTCCCAATTCCAATTCCCATTTATCTTTTTTTTAAAAATAAGTATTAATGGGTCCATGATCTATAGAAGAAAACACAAAATCATCATACAGGCTTTTTAAAATATGAGAGCCTGAGATTACTATTGCTAGAATTCACTATTAAGTTCACAATATTATTTCATTTTCTTTCTCTTTTTTTCCTGATTTTATTTATTTATTTATTTTTTATTTTCTTTACATTATCATGTTGGCTTTGCCATACATTGACATGAATCTGCCATGGGTATACATGTGTTATGTAATAAGTGGTCCTAATCTTGAGAAAAATTGATAAGCTTCTCGTAGTTCCTAGAAAGCACACTTTGGAAGCTGAGTGATAAGTGCTCAGATGTTTGCTAGTTCTTACTTTTCTTTTTCCTCTCATTTAAAAAATAGTTTTAAATTGGAGTATAATTGCTTTACAACGTTGTGTCAGTTTCCACTGTACAACAATGTAAGTCAGCCGTTATGTACCCATATGTCTCCTCCCTCCTAAGCCTCCCTCTCGTCCTCTCACACTACCCCTCTAGGTCATCACAGAACACCAATCTGAGCTCCCTGTGCCATATAGCAGCTTCCTACCAGCTATCGGTTTTATGCATAGTAGTGTAGGCATGTCAGTACTACTCTGTCAATTTGGCCCACCCTTTCCTTCCCACCCCTCACATTGTGTCCACAAGTCTGTTCTCTATGTCTTCATCTCTATTCCTACCTTGAAAATAGGCTCATCAATGCCATTGTTTTTCAGATTCCATGTGCTGTGTGCTGTGCTTAGTTGCCCAGTTGTGTCTGACTCTGTATGACCCCATGGACTGTAGCCCGCCAGGCTCCTCTGTCCATGGGATTCTCCAGGCAAGAACACTGGAGTGGGGTGCCATGCCCTCCTCCAGGGGATCTTCTCAGCCTAGGGATCAAACTCGGGTCTCCTTCATTGCAGGCAGATTCTTTACAGACTAAATCACCAGGGAAGATTCCATATGTGTGTGTGTGTATATGTGTGTGTGTGTGTATATATATATATATATATATATATATATATATATACACACATATTAATATATGATATTTGTTTTTCTCTTTTGAACTTCATTTGTATAACAGATTCTGGTTCATCCACATCACTGCAAATGACCCAATTTCATTCCTTTTTATGGCTGAGTAATAATCCATTGTCTGTGTGTATGTGTGTATGTGTGTGTACACACACACACACACATATATATATATATCTTCTTTATGCATTCATCTTCTTTATGCATTCATCTGTTGATGGATATTTGGGTTGTTTCCACGTCCTAACTAGTGTAAATAGTGCTGCAGTTAACATTGGGATACATGTGCCATTTTGAATTATGGTTTTCTCAAGGCATATGCCCAGTAGTTGGATTGTTGGATCATATGGTAGCTTTGTTTTAGTTTTTGAGATACCTCCATGTTGTTTTCCATAGTGGTTGTATCAGTGTACATCCCCACTTCATCCTTATTTTTAGCTCTTGGTTGTTTTGTTATTTTTATCAAAGTAAAACAAAAACATGATAAAAACTTTTTGAAAGGGTTGTAACACATACATCTTCTCCACTTCTAATCACAGAACCCTATAATGGTTTCAGTTTTAAAATTTCCCATTGTCTCCATTTATTAAATAATGCAATTCTACTGCAATTCTACCATTACTTCTTGATTTATTATCTTTTCCGTGTTTTCTATCATGTCATAAAAGGTGGGGATTTAACTTGAAATGCACACCCTACTGTTGTCCAGGATTTTTGGGTGTTGGGCTGTGTACAGGTGAGGGGGCTATTTTTTTTTTCCTCATGTCCCTTTTCTTTGCATTCACATTACATATATTGACCCTACTTATTTTACATTTTACCTCTATAAACTATTTATTTCTCTGTTGCTCTGCTGGGCTTTCTCTAGTTGTGATAAGTGGGGGCTATTCTCATTGTGGTGCTCCGGCTGCCCATCGTAGTGGCTCTCAGGCTGGGTTTCAGCGTTTGCAGTATATGGGCCTAGTTGCCCTGTGGCATATGGGATCTTCCCAGGGTAGAGACTGAATCTGTGTCCCCTACATTGGCAGGTAGATTTTTAATCACTGGTCCACCAGGGAAGTCCCTCTATTTTATTTTGAGTGGTTTAGTCTCATCTTTAACCTCAGTTGTACCCTGGGGGCTAGCTGGCACTCTTTCTAGTTTTCTGTGATTGGAATCTCCTTGATTCTTCATTCTAAACTTCCAACCTCTCTCCTCCTTGTCTCTTCTCGGAGAAGACCTTGCCTCCATCAGATAAATGTAACTGAAGTATTCACGAGATGCCTCATGATTTTGTACCATAAGCACAAAGTAACCACCTCCGCCATGACTTTTTCCTGCTAAAATGGAGGAAATGTGTTTTTTCCCATTTAAGCTTATTCACTTTAATCTACTTTTGACTCTTCTGTGTCATCCAGTGCATTTAACCCCCTACCAATCCTCTGGATTCTGCTTCTAAATTCTGTCCAATTCTCTTCATATCTGCTGAATCCAGCTGTATCCCATGACAGTGGACCTGTTTGGTCTGCCACTCCACTCTTGCTCCCTTCCAGTCCACAGAGCACCCAGGGTGAATTTCCATAAATGTGATTTCTGATTGTAGCTCCCTCTTGCTTAATGTATTTAAGTGGCTTCCCACTGCCCTTGGGGTAATGTCTAAACAACTTAGTGTATGAATACATGCTCAGTTGTGTCTGACTCTTTGTGACCCCAAGGACTGTAGCCTGCTGGGCTCCTCTGTCCATGGAATTTTCCAGGCAAGAATACTGGAGAACATCATAAATCTTGCCTTTGCTTATCTTTTAATTTTCTCTCTTGCCCACTATCCATTGTACCTATGCTTCAAGTTAAATTACCTGATGGGAAAAATTATTTGTTAGAGCATCAAAATGTTCAAAGTTATATGAGAAGTGAGTAAATGAATAGATGGATGGATTATAAGGATTGTGGAATTTTATTCATTCATACATAGTTTGTAAATAATTTACCTGCGGAGATAGTCTTGTTTATATTTTATAACTGTTAACTCTAAAAGATGAACTGAGTCAGAGAAAAAGTGTACTTCCAGCAACATGTTAAAATGTCTTTGTTTACCATAGTCAGTGAGCCAAGTGCCATCAGCTTCAGGACTTTCACTGATAAGCTGAATATTTGAATGACTCATTTCACAAGTGAGTTTGAAGTGATTTGCAAATATTCCAGTTTTCCTTTTTGTCATTTTAGCTGGTTAAAAGCCATAAGTGACCGCTTTGTATTTGTCACAATTAATATATCTGGGAAATAGGGGTACAGCTCATTTCCAATGCAGTTTACATAAATCTCTGAGTCAGACATGCCACTTTTAATGAAATAGCATTCATTTTTCTGTCCGAGAAGAAATTTTCATCTGGGGAGATGTTATTATGTCGAAAGGGCATTTTCATCTAGAAAGCTTGTAACATTAGATTGATAAAACTTATCTCCTCCTTGCTTAAGTTCTTTATCTCATGCTGTGCTCAGATGTTGGATTGCTAGGCACATATTCTCATGGTTCCACACTGGAAAATTATTAAACTGAATTCTTTAAAGGCATTAACCCTTCAATCCTCTTTTTAATTAGTTGATAGCAAGATAAAATTGCATTGATTTTGACCCCAAACCTCTGAGAGTCAGTACAACTTATTTTGCATTGGCTCTATGTAGACATTATAATTATGATGAAAGTAATTCTTAAGGAACAGATGATACAAGTTAAGACCTTAAATGGCAATTTGTGGTAGTAACAATTACACCCGAAAGCCCCCACATTGTCTTAAGAAAGCTTTCATACAATCATGAGCCAAAGCAACATTCAGAAATCCTCTTTAAAAGTATATAGGTGGTTCATGAATATTGTGTGATCCAGGGATTTCAGGGTATGTCTCTCTCTAGTTCTGAAAGGAAATCTTTGGTAATTTTTGCAGGGAGATCATATTGAAATGTATTCCTGGGGCACTGGGGCTTCACTGACCTCTCTACCATGGCTGAAGTCAATGATGATTTCACACCATAGCACAGCATGTGTATGAAAGTGTATTATGGACTGAGTCACGTCCCTGCCAACATTCAAACGTTGAAGCCTAAACCCCAATGTGGCTGTATTTGGAGATGAGATTTTTAAGGAGGTCATTAAGTTTAAGTCATAAAGTTCTATCTCTAACCTGATGGGACTAGTGCCCTTAGAGAAGAGGAGACACCAGAGACCCACATGCACACAGAAATAACGGCCATAGATAATAAGGGCACTATGAGAGGCCTCATCTGCGAGCCGAAAGAGAGCTCTCTCTAGAAACCCACACTGCTGACACCTGAGCTTGGATTTCCGGCTTCCAGACTGTGAGAAAAGTAATTTCTGTTTTTAAGCCACCCAGTCTGTGGTATGCTGTTGAAGCAACCTGAGCTAATACAACATGTATGTGTGTGTGTGTGTGTGTGTGAGATAGAGAGAGAGAAAGAGCAAAAATGAGTGCCTGGGATACTGAGTGGGCAGCTCTAGATGACTATGATTTGATTGACAGAAAGGTGCCATTTGGTGGTGGTTTAGCTGCTGCTGCTAAGTCACTTCAGTCATGTCCGACTCTGTGTGACCCCACAGACGGCAGCCCACCAGGCTCCTCCATCCCTGGGATTCTCCAGGCAAGAACACTGGAGTGGGTTGCCACTTCCTTCTCCAGATTTAGTTGCTAAGTCATTAAAAAGTGGAAAGTTTCTGTACAAACATAGGATATGGAAACTGGCAGAAAGAATTTCATAAAGACAAATGCAATCCAATGTACAATACTTCCAGGATTCTTAGGGCTGCTAATTGTTCTCCACTCCCTAACAGCTGCTGCTCCATGGTCTGCGGGGAGTGAGGGTTCTGCCAGGTGTGAGAGACCTGCTTTTGTTATGATAAGAGGTGGCGCTGTGCATGCTCAGTCACTTAGTCATATCTGCCTCTTTGTGACCCCATGAGCTCTAGCCTGCCAGGCTTCTAACAGGTTGCTGATATTCATTACTAGCAGTTCTGGAGATACTGAAGAGGTGCCTATTTGTGCCCTGGGTGTATTTAGCCAGTCTCAAACAGCCCAGTGTGTTCCTGAAAGTTATTAAGAATGTGGGTGAAGCAAAGATCAATTTAAATTTCAATTTAATTCAGTGATTTAAAAAAATCACTGAATCCATAGAAGGTAGTGACAAGTTGAAATTATAATGGAGTAATCACAGTTCACCAAAGGGAAATCAGGTGGCCATTGAGGATCTGGTCTCAGACACATCTCTGTACTACTGAAAACTTGAGCTTTGAGCTGTACCAGTCCCAAGGAAACCACCAGCTGTATTTTAAAAAAACACCTGCCAGCTGCAAATTTAGGGTCTCAAGATCTCCCTGGTAACTATGTAAGCACTTCAGACCTCAACCAGTCCTTGTTTGACTAATACCATCACATCTTGCCAGCTCCAGTTATAACTTGTGACACACAACTTAGGTAACTAGCTGTGGCCTTGCAGCTTTTGCCTTTATAAGCTTTCTCCACTTTGTAGTCTGGTAGAACACAATTCAAGTGCTTCTTGGAACTGTGTTTCTCTGGCTGCATTCTTCTTTTTTTTTGAACTGAAGTATAGTTGCTTTACAATGCTGTGTTTGTTAGTTTCTGCTGTACAGCAAAGTGAGCCAGCTATATGTTTACATATATCTCCTGTTTTTTGGATTTCCTTGCCACTTGGGTCCCCACAGAACACTGAGTGGCATTCCCTGTGCTCTACAGTAGGTTTTCATTAGTTAACTACTCTATCCATATTAGTCAGTCCCAATCTCCCAATTCATCCTACCACTTCCCCTTTCCCACTTGGTAACCGTAAATTTGTTCTCTACATCTGTAGTAGACACAGGAGCAGAACACTGCTTTGCAAGTAACTTCAGTTCTAATGGATCCCAAGTAAATGCCTCTTTATTTCAATCAGGTTTCCATTTCTGAAATTTTGGCTAATAAGAGACAAACACAAATGTATAAAATTAAAAATGTAGTTTCATAAATTTGAAAGCCTAGATAACACAAAAATATAAAGTACCACATTAACTTAAGAAGTAGAATATCTCAGTAGATTTATCATTTTGGAGAATAATGAAAATATTCTTTAAAGTCTACTCCCTTGACTCCAAAATACTTGAAATATGTATATTTATTGGTGAATTTTTCAAAATTTTGGGGGGAACATCCCTTTTTCTCTTAGCTTTTCCAGAAAATAAGATTCTGAGTATGCCAGAAGAGTCTAATATGTGGAAATCTAATAAAGCAGACTACCTCAATAGATTAAATAAGAGAATTTGTAATATTATCTTAACATATATTTATTGAGTGATAATATTGACTACAGAATTTTGTTAAAAGAGAGAGTAAGAAGTATAATCAACACTCAGGCCTCCCAGATGGGAAGACACAGTTGTAATATTATTATAAAATAATATTACAGTTCAAATCAGTAAATAATTAAACAGCAACATGATTCATTGATGCTTTTGAAGAACTGATGCTTTTGAAATGTGGTACTGGAGAAGACTCTTGAGAGTCCCCTGGACAGCAAGGAGATCGAACTAGTCAATCTGCAAGGAAATCAACCCTTGAATATTCATTGGAATGACTGATGCTGAAACTAAAGCACCAATACTTAGGCTACCTGATGGGAAGAGCAAACTCATTGGAAAAGACCTGATGCTGGGAAAGACTGAAGGCAGGAGGAGAAGGGGGTGACAGAGGATGAGATGGTTGGATGGCTTTGACTCAATGGACATGAGTTTGGACCGACTCAATGGATGTGTGAAGGAGTTAGTGAAGGGACAGGGAAGCCTGATGTGCTGTGGTCCATGGGGTTGCAAAGAGCTGGACACGACTGAGCAACTGAACAACACCGCCAAATACATATAATAAGAACTCAGAGGAGACTGATAGAGCTCTAAAGGTAATTTAGGCTGGACTATTAGACATTTCTCCATAAAACTAAAAAAGAGTCATATTGCCTACTTTCATAATCCATATTTGGAAAAAACATGCAGCACTTTATGCCTAAACTGCTTTGTTGTGAATACATATCTGAAGCTTTGTTTCATAGTATAAACTATGAAAAAATAAAAAGAGCAGAAGATTTTAAGAGTGTGTTTCAGTGACCCATGACAATATTGTGAATTAAGCAATGAGGGTATTTTGGCTAACTCTAGCCGTCTTATCTGTTATTTTACCAATACTGACTACATAATGTCCAAAGAAAGCCTCTTAAATATCCAATTCTCCACTGGTTATTGACACATTAGTTTAAACTTAGTCATTATGTAAATGTGCCCTGAGGTTTAATTACCCTTAGGCAATGCAAGATTTTGTCCCTTACCAAAGCTGCATTAACATCAGAAATTTTACATCAGAAATTAGATAGGAGATATGTTTTGGAAAATATTTAGAAGAACGATAAATGTAGACATTTCTATCTTTATGCCCTTGTCCCTTGTCCCCCTGCTCTCCTGCCTGGGAGCAAGGACACAGCGATGAGTAGTAGTAACAGCTTAGACAGGAAGCCAGTTGGCCTAGGTTGAAATTCTGACTCTGTTGTTAATTATCTGTGTGACCTGGGGCCTTCTTAACATCTTTGTGTCTTAGTCTCCTCATCAGAAAAGTGTGGTGTATACACAACATATATAAATAACTATATCTGTGATATAGCTTACATTTCTATCCTGTGATTCAGTGATGTCATCCATGTAAAATGCTTAGTACTTCTGGCAAGCAGTATGCCCTTACCAAGAATTAAATGCTTCCCTGATAGCTCAGCTGGTAAAGAATCCTGCTTTGCGGGAGACCTGCAATGCGGGAGACCTGGATTCAATCCCTGGGTTGGGAAGATCCCCTGGAGAAGGGAAAGGCTACCCACTCCAGTATTCTGGCCTGGAGAATTCCAGAATTCCTGACAGACTTTATTTTGGGGGGCTCCAAAATCACTGCAGATGGTGACTGCAGCCATAAAATTAAAAGACGCCTGCTCTTTGGAAGAAAAGTTATGACCCATCTAGACAGCATATTAAAAAGCAGACATTACTTTGCCAACAAAGATCCATATAGTCAAAGCTATGGTTTTGCCAGTAGTCATGTATGGATGTGAGAGTTGGACTATAAAGAAAGCTGAGCACTGAAGAATTGATGCTCTTGAACTGTGGTGTTGGAGAAGACTCTTGAGAGTCCCTTGGACTGCAAGGAGATCCAACCAGAGTCCATCCTAAAGGAAATCAGTCCTGAATATTCATTGGAAGGACTTATGCTGAAGCTGAAACTCCAATACTTTGGCCTCCTGATGTGAAGAACTGACTGATTTGAAAAGACCCTGATGCTGGGAAAGATTGAAGGCAGGAGGAGAAGGGGACGACAGAGGATGAGATGGTTGGATGGCATCACTGACTCAATGGGCATGAGTTTGAGTAAAGTCCAGGAGTTGGTGATGGACAGGGAGGCCTGGGGTGCTGCAGTCCACGGGGTTGCAAAGAGTTGGACACGACTGAGCGACTGAGCTGAACTGAACTGAAGGATTAAATAGTAATCTGGGGACAGCACCAGTCATGCTAATAAAGTGCCATTGGACACACCACACTAACAATAGTAGTAATCCCCTGCTCCTTCACGTTTGACGTACACTCCAGAGCACGAGTGACATCCTACTAGTGGTTCTGATATGGTGTGGTCAAACTCTGATGGAAGTTAAGTACTTTCTACCTGCACAATACCATTCTAATAGCTCGATTATCAATGATTCTCTTTAAAATGCTCTGAGAGAAGCACATCCGTGTGTCTCTAAGAGTTGCTTTAGTTGCCTGAAGATTTAGGCACGGGACTGGTTCTCTCCTGTAACAGCTTCGTTGTGTCACATGTCGCCAGGAAGGGCCTAGGTGTCCGTCCTGCAGCCCGGGGCACAGGAGAAGCACTCCTATTCCTTATGGAACCACGTTTCTTCGCATGCTGTGATCTGGCCTCAGAATAAAGGGCCTGCATACCTACCTCTTCTGATTTGATGTTACCATATAGTGGGGAATATGGATCACAAAGGTAACATAAAATGTCTGATTTGAGGGCAGCCAACCATCTATTGCCACATTATCTGCTTCTGAAAAAGAGACTACAAAAGCTGTTGTCCTCACCCTTCCTCCCTTTCCCAACACGTAAAACTTGACGAGATATTAACATCTAAATTACAGCACTCTTTATTTTCATTCTTTTCTGTTCGGAGGCTTTGAAATGCATTAGACTGTTTCAAACTGTCTTCCGGGGAAGCTTAATCACACCTCATGCTTTTATGTGGGTCTTCCCCAATGCGGCAACCTGCTGTCACTCCCCGTGTCCACGAAGGGGCATATCAGAGGTTGCTGGCATTTCGGGCCCTTGTTTGTCCATATGTCAAACACATATTCAACCTTACAGGCGCTTCCGCCCAACAACTTGAACCAGATAAAAGGTAAAATTTTCGCTCTCCTCCACCTGTGAATACCCTGGGTATTTAGACCCTTTCTTGCCTGTTCTCTTCTCATCGGCATACCTCTAATATGAGCACAAGATAGGCTTTTAATTAGCAAGTTGGAAGGAATGGAGCCATGCTGTCTCTGGGCCTGTTGAGGCCTGTTTTCCATGAACAGTAAGTGGAGAAGAGTGTTATCTAACAAGAAAGCCCTACTGCCTCTGCCTGCCCCAGCCATGGTCATGCTTTTGGCCATACTGTGTGCCTTGTAGGATCTTACTTCCCAGCCAGGGATTGAACCTGGGGCCCTCGGCAGTGAGAGAGCATAGTCCTAACCACTGTGCCACCACTAACAGTTAGGGAATCCTCTAACTGTTCTTTTAAGGCCCAGCTCAGAAGGTGCCTTTTTCTATGGTTTTTCATAAGACCTTGTCCTTTCTCTCCGTCCTCTGAGCTTAGTGAGCAAATGAGTTCGCCCATCTTTCTTTTTCAGGATGGTATGTCTAACTCTAATATAGGTTTATTAGTTTGTGCCTAGGCCCTGTTTGCTAGTCTATGATGACACAGTTACTTTATTTTTTTTCAAATTAATTTTTATTGTAGTTTAGTTGATTTACAATATTGTGTTAGTTTCAGTTGTACAGCAAAGTGAACCAATTATGCATATACCCTCTATTCAACTCTTTTTTCTGTTTTTCAATTCTTTTCCCGTATAGGTCATTACAGAGTACTGAGCAGAGTTCCTTCTGCTACCCAGTAAGTTCTTATTGGTTGTCTGTTTTATATACAGGAGTGTGTATATTTCAGTCCTAATCTCCCAATTTATCCCTCTTCCATTTCTCCCTCTGTAACCATAAGTTTGTTTTCTGCACCTGAGACAGTTATTTTATTTCCATTTGTACAAATGTACAAATTCATCTATGGCACCATAGGGCTGACATGTAAGAAATTATCATTTAATTGGTTGCTGAATTAAAGTGACCTAAAATATAGATTATATATGCAGTAGTAAGTAGAGCTTAAATATATTTAAAACTTTCTTCTGGTGTCTACTACCTGAATAAAAAGCTTGCTTGAATAAATTACCAAAGCACTGACTTAGTTACATTAATATTACAACAGCTATCATTTATTGAGTGTTACTTGTACCAGGAATTATCATAGGTACTTACCACAACTCTATGTAAATGATGAATTATTGTGCCTACTTTAAAACTGAGGAAACTGAGGGTCAGAAAGGGTAAACAACATCTGTGAGATCATGAGGCTAGTAAATTGCAGGATTCTCTAGAGAAACAAAACCAATAGGATCTATATGTCTGTCTATCTCTCTAGCAAGAGAAAGAGATAGAGAGATCTGAGGAACTGGTTCATGCAGTTGCATGGGCTGGCATGTCTAAAATGAAATCCATAAGTGAGTTGACAGGCTGGAAATTTAAGAGCTGATCTTGAAGTCTCAAGTCTTAATTCCACAAGCTAGCAAGTTGGAAATTCAGGTGGGGTTTCCTTGTTGCAGTCTTGAGGAAAATTCCTTCTCTTTCAGGAAAAAGCCATTTTTGTTTTGGACACCCTCAACTGATTGGATGAGGCCCACCCATGTAGCAGAGAGTAATCAGCTTTACTTAAAGTCTACTGATTTAAATGGTTGATCACATCTAAAAAATACCTGCACAGCAACATCTGGACTGGTGTTTGACCAAACTAGTAGCAGTCTGAAGCCTCCATTCTCATCCACAGTACCATGGCCTTCCAGATGGTTGTCTAGCCCTCCATGAACTTTGTTCTGCTCTTTTACTCTCTGATAAGCCATATACCCTGTGATCTTGGCTTGTACTCATTGCAAAATCTCCCACTTTTAACCTACTAGACATACTCTCTTCTCACTTTGGTTCTCCTCTCAACTACTCACTTCCTCTTGCAAAGCTCACAATACCTCACTCCCAAGATGTTTGCAGCTGCCCCCAATTCCATATGGGGGTGACAGTGCAGGTGGGGGGCTCAAAATCCTGAGAACTGAAATGCAAGCTAGAGTAAAACTCCCTTATGCCATTTTCAGTAGTGTTGTGCTCATATTCCCAAGGAGCATGATGTCAAGATAAAGATACTGATCATGCTGTTTCTTGTTGCAGAGGTTAACTGTTCTGTGGCCGTGAATGAATCTTAAGTCCTCTTGGAACTTGTAGAACAAACTTTAAAATGCATCAAATAAGGCCATCTATCTGTAAGTCCTTCAAAAGGGATGGATAAAAATGCTTTTAAGATGTTGGTCATCTTTAAAATGTTAACTTGTTAATTTGTTCATTCAAAAGTATTTATTGAGTGCCTACAAGGTACTAACTACTATGTGAGGAGCTAGGGCTACAATGGTGAACAAGAAATATAAGTCCTTGCTCTTGGGGTATGCTACATTGTGCTTAGTCACTCAGCGGTGTCCAATTCTTTGCGACCCTATAGACTGTAGCCCACCAGGCTTCTCTGTCCATGGGGATTCTCCAGGCAAGAATAGTGGAGTGGGTTGCCATGCCCTTCTCCAGGGGATCTTCCCAACCCAGGATTTGAACCCAGGGCTCATGCATTGCAGGTGAATTTTTTTTACCATCTGAGCCACCAGGGTAGCCCCAAAATGCTTGAGTGGGTATCCCATCCCTTCTCCAAGATATCTTCCAAACCCAGGAATCAAACTGGGGTCTCCTGCATTGTAGACAGATTCTTTACTAGCTGAGCTATCAGGAAAGTCCCCTTTTTGGGTATATTCTACTCTGAAAGGAGATGTAGAAAATAAAACAGAGCATTACAATGTCATGTGATGGAAATTCTACTGGAAGAATTAGAGCATGCTGTGAGAAGAGACGGGGAGGATTATGTGTTAGTCTGCCAGGGCTGCCGTAATCAAATACCCCAGGACTTAACAACAGAAATTGACTTTCTCATGGTTCTGGAGGTTGGCAGTTAAAGGTCGAGGTTAGCAGAGCTGGATTCTCCTAAGCCTTCTCTCCTTGGCATGCGGATGCTTACCTTCTCACTGCACCTCACATGTTCTCTGGGTGGGCCAAGAAGTTGGTCACTTAAACTCCTAATTTGGCTCTTCTTTGAATTCTTCTCCTGTCTCCTACTAGATACATTATCTGTCCTTAAGTAAATAGGAGTTATTTGAGGGCAGGAACTGTCCTCTATTCGACATACTCTACTATATTTAAGAGGCATGTTGAGTGAAGATCTAGAGTTCAGATTTCAGGAGTCAAGCTGCCTGAACTTGAAGCCCAGCCCAGTCACTTACTAGATACATGAACTTGGGCAAGCCATTTATCTTCTCTTGGCTTTGATGCCCTGATTTTTTAGAATGGGTATAAAATAATTATCTGTCTTGTTGAGCTGTTGTGAAGATTTAATGAATTACTTTAAGGAAAACACTTAGAAGAACCCCTGGCATGCTTGAAGTACTCACTATTCTAGTTGCCCCATTCACAAGGACTTATCCTGTCCCTGTGAGCATCTCGTTCTACATATTATATTGTCTCTAGTGAAATGGTTTAAATTATTTTGGACTTTGTACCAAAGCAGCTAAAGTCTGGTCCTGTCAAAATCAGCCCTTGGTAGCAAGCAAACCGGGGTTGTGTGGATTTTTAGAGGCTACTCAGCATTAGAGATTGTATGTGAAAATAAGGACTTCTCAGAATGACGGGGAAGGTTGGATTAAGAAAATGTGGGTACAGTAGTGCAGGAATGGTTTCTTCCTGTGTCACCTAATGTCAGAGCACATTTATTTGAGTTCTCTAGGCTTGCTGCTGCATCTGAGATGATGGGTTTTACAATTCAAATGCATCTGTAACAGCTAAACTTGCTTAGGTAAAATCCTTTTGGGCGCATTGCTGAAAGCATTGTCCTTCAGATGACTGAAATGACACGTGCTCTTTTTGTGGGTTTTTTCTTCTGAGAGGGTGGTTTGTATGCATTTTAAGCACATCTTTATTGAGAAGCAATTTATATATCATAAAATGCAGTCTAGATTTACAGTGCATATTTCAATGGATCTTAGTATTTTAACAAACTTGTGCAACCATCACAACTAATTCCAGAATATTTCCATCACCCCAAAAAGACATTCCACATGAACAGTCCCTCCTTTTTCTTCTCCTTTCCTCCCTCCCTCCTCAATCCTAGGCAATCTCTCCCTTTTCTGTCTCTAAGAATCTGTCTATTCTAGATTTGTATATAAATGAAACAATAAAACATGCGGTCTTTGTAGCTGCTTTCTTTAGCTTAGCATAATGTTCTCAAGGTTCCTCCATGTTGTATCATGAATTAGGAGTTCATTGCTTGTTTTAGCTGGGTAGCCATCCATTACATGGATATGCCACATTTTGTTGATCTGTTCATCAGTTGAAGGAAAGGGTGTTGCCACTGTTGCACTGTTATAAGTAATGATGCTATGATCATTTGTGGACATTTTCTTGGTGTGCGTGTGTGTGTGTGTGTGTGTGTGTGTGTGTGTGTGTTTTCTTGCATATATACCTAGAAGTGGAATTTATGTGCATTTTAAAACCATATTAATATGACTTGAATATTTTTTATAAAGGAGTAAATTCAAAGAACTTTATGCTGCATAGAAAGATCACCACAAGAAAAACCTTCCTGAAGGTTACAAGATAATCTTCAAATATTTTTCTCAGCTGTTTCCACCACTGTGTTCTGAAGAAGCAAGCAAAGATAATTCCCAATTTACAGATAAGGAGATAGGTAGTGCTGAGAAACTTGAGTTTAAATCACATATCAGTCAAATGGGAGAGAAATAAGAATAACCATTGTTTTATGTTTTTTCCAAAATTCTAGCTGCTGCTTTATTAGGGTATTATTGTGTTCCTACAGCTGTAGAAATTTTCATAAGCTGGTAACAAAGATATCTTTATAAGATCAAGCTACTTGTATAACAAATTCAGTTTTCTGTTTTATGGATATATGTGGATCTCCATGTTTATACTCTGACACTTGGGCTGCTGAGTGATTTTAGACAGGATTACCAAACAGCATGCCATTTACCACATTCAGGCTTTTAACCTCAATTGAGACCTCAAGACCATCCTGCAGTTGTCGTGTTCCTGGTCAGTCTCTACTTTAGGAAGTCAAGAGCTGTCAGGGGCCGTAGGATGTCACGTCTATGTCTCCAGCTAGATTCCAAACTTTTTAGTGCAGAAATCGCCTCATGTATTTTTCACTGTTGTTGTCTACTGGAGTGACTTACATTGAGGGTATTCAGTAGGGATTTGCTGATGACCTTCCTGCCTGTTTAGTTAAAAGAGACCATGATCAAACCCTTTGCAAGACAACTTTTATTTGCAATTTATCATGCATTTAATATAGATGATGTCTTCATTATATATGTCAATATATTGGAGAAGGAAATGGCCACCCACTCCAGTGTTCTTGCCTGGAGAATCTCAGGGACGAGGGGAGCCTGGTGGGCTGCTTTCTATAGGATTGCACAGAGTCAGACATAACTGAAGTGACTTAGCAGCAGCATGTTGAAAGAATTACCAAAATATTTATATATTGTGTTAAGACATACACATTAACTGAGGCTGATTATTTTATAGGATTTGATATTGGTAATAATTTATAAAGAGAACCTTAGTGTGTTGTATAACTTCATCTCTTTCTTTCCTTTAAGCTGTACTCACACCCAGTCTAGAACTGGAACTGATCCTGACGTTTTTCCTACTAAAACTGAAAGGGATCTGATGGTTCACGGCCCAGTTTAGTTTAATATTTTCCTTATTGGTTTTGGTTTGCTTGGTAAATAAACGACACCTTTGACCTTAAACTTATCTTTGAAAATGGAGTGCATTTGAGGATTTGAGAATGTGTCCAACACGAGCTTAATGTGCCAGGGCTTATTGTAGAGCTGAAAGTGAGAAAGACGTGTAATCATTGCCCTGACTTCTCTCTCTCAGAGTGACAGTCATTCTTACCCTTTACCTACAGGTTTTTAGTTGTTAGAAGATTAGTTGAGTATGAGACAAGACAAACATGAGACTGGGTAGAAATGAAGGAGTCAGAAAGTGAAGTGCCCAGGTGAGCTGACCTCTTGCTTTGTTTCCTATTATTATCTTTGACTCCTGGCTAAAAACTTTTATCCTGAAGGTAGTGAGTAAATCATAACAGACAGGATTAGGCATTTCAGTTACTAATCCCAACCCACCTAGATGCAGCTTTAGTCATATATTCATACATAGCAGCTTGTAAGAGATTAATTTTACATGCCAAGCTCTCTGTACAAATATTAATGCCAGAGGCTCTAGGATGGTTTCAACAGAAAATGATAAGTATGTAAAATATAGTGAACGTATTGCTTTGGATGAACTCCTATACTTTGAGTTATCATTGGTGATTATCTTGAAAACTCAGGTCACAGACAAAATTTATACTATAGAACGTCTACTCTAGAATCACAAGCTTTTCTCATTCATTTAGTCCAGATATCATGTGCATATAATAGTAAGTTCATTGGTCCAGTTTTAGCTTCCTAATAAGCCTTCAGAATTAACTCATAAATACAAGTTACCGGTTCCATAGTCCTACAAATTGAGATGAAGCCATTTTCTAATGATGTTACATAGTTTAATGGTTGGACATCATACTTCTAAGGTGTCTCCATGTGTGCATGCGTGCTAGGTCGCTTCAGTTATTTATGTTTGACTCCTTGTGACCCTATGTACCATAGCCTGCCTGGCTCCTCGGTCCATGGGATTCTCCAGGCGAGAATACTGCAGGAGGTGGAAGACTTTCCTGACCCAGGGGTTGAACTCACATCTTTGTGTCTCCTGCATTTGCAGACGGGTTCTTTACCACTAGTGCCACCTGGGAAGCTGGGTGTCTCCATAGTCTATGGCAACAGGAACTGGAAAATTCAAAGTACCCATGCTTCTGTCCTAAAAGATAAAAGAAGTATAATTATTTTTTTAAGAATATTAAGGCTACGAGTAATCAGAAATTTATTTTTTATTTTTAGTTTTCGGCCACATGGCATGTGGCATCTTAGTTCCTTGACCAGGGATTGAACAGGCACCCCTTGCATTGGAAGTGTGGGGTCTTACCTACTGGGCTGCCAGGGAAGTCCCCAAAGAAGGATATTTTAGTGACTGACTTATAAATGTGAATTATATTTTTGCCAGAGAGAAGTAGAAAGACAAATAATAATATCTGATTATATTCTAAGGGTATTTACTTTAGTCAGCTTAATTCACTTCACAAAGAGTACATAATCAGTTTTACTTCCTAATCACCTTCTTGAAATTCATTATTGCTTGGAGGGCACTGCTTTACTATCATCGATTTTTTTATATTGGGAAAATCTCCAATTGTGTGAGTTTGTGATCCTATCTTATGAAAGTCCTGGTACACCACAGACTCTTTTGGTTGACACAAAAGAGTTCAACCTGAAAGGTTACAGCCAGAGTTTACCCTTTACAAAGCCAGATTTCTGCTTGTGTGACTCTGCATGTTTCATCAGCCACTTCGTGTATTTTTTTTCTCCCAGATGCCAACAGGAAAAGAATCTGAGGTGTAGCTAAGTGCTCCTCACATGGCAGACTGTTGATGTAACTGGAGAAGCTACTGATTCTGATAGAGGTCACAGGGGTGTGCTAGCCAATGATTGGGTAGAGGTAGAGGTTCCCTCTCACAGAGGGAAGGAGCTATAACATGAAGACCATGGTCTCTGCTTTATTACCTCTGAAAATGTAAAGGGCACCAAGTTCATTAGCCCAGATGGGTTGAAATTTCTGATAATGACTGGACATTTACAAGCAAGCAAAAAAAAAAAAAAAAAAAGGAAACAAGATGAAACAAAGTCATGAGGGGAAGACATGATGGCCTGTGTTCTCTGAAATGCAAGAAAAGAAAGGTAGGGGCATGTGATGGTTCCCAGGAGAAGGGAATGGCTACTCACTCCAGTAGTCTTGCCTGGAGAATTCCATGGACAGAGGAGCCTGGCAGGCTATAGTCCATGGGGTTGCAAAGAGTAAGACACGAATGAGTGACTAACACTTTCACACTTTTCAGATTTGGAGGGGATTTCAGGAGTCAGATCTGCCTGTGACCTCCAAAACCCAAAGCCAAGAGAGATGCAAAAGGCTGCAACCAAGGGATCAAAGCCAAAATCAACAGTCACCCCCCAGATTCAGAGTAAGCATTTCCCAAAAGGGGCTGAACTCAGAGGAAGGAAAACTAAAGTCACCAAGGCTAAGCAGATAGGACCAGACATTTAAGAGACAGAGTCTGGAGGGAGTTCCTAAGAAGATGGAGGGTGACTTCATGTGTGCCCCATTAGGGCTGGAGGGAGAGGCTAAGAAGAGCACAGAGCACTTACATATGTAAAGAGAACAAAGATCAGTGGCTTCCAATGAGATCCTGTGTGTGGAAAGGTATCAGAGAGGTTGATCATTTGCACATGCATAAAATGTCTAGGAAGAGACCTAGAGATTAGTGGGGTTGGTTTTCTCTGAGGAGGGAGACCATGTGACATCTCCTCCAGAAAGAAGTGTTTTCACTGTATTCTGGTTGTTTTTTGTTTTGTTTTAATGCTGAGCTACATAAATATACAAAACAGAATTTGTGTTTTTTGAAGAAAATTAAGTTCGTAAAGTTAAGTTTTAAAATTTAATGCTAAATTTTAATTTTAAAATATAAAATTAAATTAAAAATTAAAGTGTTTAAATTGAAAATTAAAGTTTACTTTTAAAATTTAAAGTTAAGTTTTAAAATCAAGTTTTTAAAGAAAATTAAGTAAAATTAAAAAAGGAAAAAAAAATTCCTCCAAAAAGAGTGGGAAGAAAAGGATGGGAAAGAAAAGAGAAGTCAAATATTAAGGGGAAATAAGAGACCATTTTCTTCGTGGTTTATTTTTAGTTGGTAAATTCATGAATGTTTCCAAGGCCAGCAAATATGGGTCATCTTTGCTATTTCCAGCATGAATTAAAGAGTGAAGGTGTAAAAATATATCAGTGTCCCTATTCTTCTTTAAAAGAATATTTTAAGTATGATCATGACTGAAAAATTGGGCCCATAATCAAGTGGGAATTATATATAATAACAATCTGCTGGTTACTTAACAATGTATTTGGTTATTTTTAATAAATCACCATTATCAAAAAACATTTTTAGTTTCACACTGATGCATTTTTCAAAAATGCTAAAATCATACCAAATCTTAAAAGCCGCTGCTGGGAGTATGTTGTCCAACCCAGACAGCACATAATGATACTTGAAATAACGTTAACATAGTAATCTGTATAAGACAAAGAGTGAATATATACTGAGGAGCATTAACTAAATAAGGTTAAACATGGTAAATCTTGGAAGTATTATGGGAAATCCATCTCTCTCCAGTTACTATGGAAAGTTTTCTTAGAGAAGAGAAATTGCTATTGAATGACAAAAGAGAGGAGAGGGAATGCCAGGCATGTAATACCTGGGAACATTCAGAGCTGAATGAGGGAGAACTAGGTAAAGCCCAAATAAGTAGACGTTCTAGGGAAAATGAATTCTCCAGAGGATGCAAAGCAGGAAGAGAGAGTCAGCCTAGCAAAGACGTGGGAGAAAAGGCTGGAGGAAGAGGCAGGATAGAACACACATCATGTTCAATGGAATATGACTCAGCTCTAAAAAAGATCAAAATATTGCCACATGCAGCATCAGGGATTCAACTAGAGATTATCATATGAAATAAAATAAATTAGAAAGAGAAAGAAATATATATATATGATATTGCTTTTATGTGGAATCTAAAATATGACACAAACTAACGTCTCTACAAAACAGAAATAGACTCACAGACATAGAGATCAGATTTGTGGTTGCCAAGGGAAAGGCAGAGGGGAAGGGATGGACTGGAAATTTAAGGACGGTAGATGCAAACTATCACATTTAGAATGTATAAACAAAGTCCTACTGTATAGCACAGGGAACTATAGCCAGTCTCCTGAGATAAACCATAATGGACAAGAATATTTTAAAAAGAATGTATATATGTGTCAAACTGAGTCACTTTGCTGTACAGTAGAGATTGTTACAACATTGTAACTCAATTATACATCAATGTTAATAAAAGAATACACACATGTTCAGAATGTTAAGCTGCCCAGTCCCCTAGCAAATGACAAGACTATGAACAAGCATGTTGGCAAGAGACTGAATGGGATGAGGGACCAGACGAAGTGAGCATTTCAATAAATTGATCAGTAGTGTCAGGGCTACATAACATATAAGAAAAATAAGGGTCCACTAGAATCCTTTCATTCATCAGCCATGGGTGATTGGGGACCTTAAGAGCAGAGTCAGGGCAGGGTGGAGCTGGAACAGACGTTTATGATTTGCAAGCCGGATGAGAGTTGAACAAGTGGAGACACTGAGAGCAGGCAGATCTTAAAAGAAGCATGGCTGTGAAGGAAGTAAGGAATATGAATGGCTGAAAGTGTCAAGAGGGGATTTGTTTCATTCTGTAGGTGAGAGGATATTGAACGCTACATGGAAATGAACAGTAATGAGAGACTGACCCCTATCTCGAGTTAGTGGTACAGTAAGGTGGCTAAGCATGACAGCCATGAGCACAGGAGAATTGGCTTTGGAACTCACATCCTATGGCCTCTACCTCAGCTTAAGCACCTTCAGTCCTTAAGGAGGTATTGTATTATTTTCATGCATGTTTAGTCCAGAGCCGTTATATATATCTGGATATCCTGAACAATCATGGGACCATTTGCATGCTGGTGCTTTGGCATCTGGTGACAACCCAACTAAAAGGGATTTAGAGAGTTCTAGGATCAACACTTCACTTAAAAGTACAGCAGTGAATGTTTCTAATTGAGGTTGAACAAACCGTCCCCCTTGAGTCTCACTACTGTGTTCAAAGTCCCGGTGGCCAACTCCAGGGACCCAGGAACATAGAGAATTATTGACAAAAACTCCTAATACCAGGCCAGTAGAAAACTCCTCTTGACCAGAGGTCCCCAACCTTTTTGTCACCAGAGCCAGATTTCATTTAGGACAATTTTTCCATGGACCGATATGGAGGGGATGGTTTCAGAATGATTCAAGCACATTACATTAATTGTGTTTCTATTATTATTGAAACTTTATTTATTTTTATTTCTATTATTATTGCATCAGCTCTACCTTAGATCATCAGGCATTAGATTTCAGAGGGTGGAGACCCCTGCTGTAGACAATGCTATGAGGAGTCTGGGTTGTATCCCCAATAAGGGAGGAGGTGGGTCCAGTCTCTCTCCTGGGGCCCATTTAGGTCCGGAAGCTCCAGAGCCAACCAGCTGAGGACCAAGGTCAGAGCTGTGTCTATTAGAATGAAAACTCTCTGGGGGGCAGGTGCTTTGCTTGTCTTTAGTCCCTGGCATATACTAAAAAATGAACTGAATAAATGGAAGCATTCTGCCTATAGCACCAGCACAGAAGCTTGTGCTGGGTGAGCTGAGCTCTTACTAGACAGCTCACAGATGAGAGCAGGGGATCAGGCAAGTCTCTGGCAGCACAGCAGTAGTGCTGGGGAACTCTGCAAAGGGACTGACAGGTGGCAGAAGGTCAGGAGTGGTCTCCAAGGGACAAGTAGGGGCAGATAAGTGTTAAGACTCAAATAGGGACAATCTGTGTCCTCAACACAGAAGTGGTGTTCGTCATCAGTCATGCAGAGCCTTGATTCTCTTATCTGTAAAATGAAGATAATAACACCAGCTCCCTCACATATTTCGCTGTGAAGATTAAGCAACACCATGTTTAAGTGTAAAGGTATGTTGGACCTTAGACAGGAGCCTCTTTTCTTCCCATCCTCAGCACCCTGGACAGAGTAAGTTCTCATCACCAGGGAGAAGAATGTACAGTGTTTGCATGGAGTCGAGTGTAGTCTCATATGTGAATGTGGTAAGGTGATTATGACAGTTATTTGGCCTAAAGACTATGAGTGACAGTGAATGTAAACCCCACTGCTGACAGCCCGAATCGATACACATCAGGAGTAATGATCCACTGACTTCTAGGTAATGAGAGAAAGTTATGATGTTGTGGATGTATTGTGGCTTCTTGGAATTTTTATTGCATTCCTCATGCATTAATATAATAACAAGACGTATGAATCATTTGCTTCTGGACTGCATGAAGCTGCAGACCGAGATGTCGATCATTTAATGTCAGAAAGTCAGCCCTGGAAGAAAAACAACCTGCACAGTGCTGTGACACTAACTGACAAGTGCTTTTAATTTGCAGCTAGCCACAGTAGGTGATTTGTCTCTGGAGTTATTTGGTGCCTGTTTGGGAAAAAACACCCTTCGTGTTAGAGGGGGAGTGCATAAGTCAATCAAATATGGGCACCGAAAATAAATTTTAAAATGGAAAATTGAGCATTATAAGCACAGACATTTTTGGTGTCCACTGTGTGCGGAACACTGTTCTCGGCATCAGAATACAGACATTCATATCACACATTCCCTGTCATGAAGGCATTTGTGCTGCAGGCACAGATGGAGCCAAATTCATGATGAACTGGAAGGCAAGATGGTAAATAGTAAGTTTAATGACAGATGACAGATTGAATAAGATGGGAGCTCAGAGGAGTGAATCTTAACACAAACTTGAAGAACCATGGCAGACAGTGTTCCTTGAATGCTAAAGGTTGGTTAAGAATTACCTCTACATGTAGGAGAGATGTGAGGATGCAGGCCAGATCACTTCAGTCGTGTCCGACTCTGTGACAGCATGAACTGTAGCCCGCCAGGCTCCTCTGTCCATAGGATTCTCCAGGCAAGAATACTGGAGTGGGTGGTCATGCCCTTCTCCAGGGGATCTTCCTGATGGTATGGGCCAATACATAGTTGAGAAATAGCATGGTATTTGAGTGGAGAGGCGAAGAGGCCACTGGAAGGAGTTTGCTATTACATATGTTGCAAGGCCAAGGGTGTTGGGAGACAAATATGCAGACAGAGGAGGAATTTAGGCAACGATCTGACTTGCATTTCATGTTGAGATATGTAGCCTTTATCTTTTAAGTGAATTTTATTGAAGCCATGGCTGGACATTTAAGAGTTTTAGGCAGAGTTAACGCCTGATTACACTTAATTATATCACTATTTCATGATGTAGTAAGCTAAAAGGAGGATATTTATATACCATGGCAGTGAAGTTGACTGGGCACTCAACTCTGAGGCAGACTCCCCTGTGATCACCTCTAGTCATTTAAGGCCAATGTTCTACCTCTCTTTTGTTTTCTCTCTGAGTGTACCATCGAGTAACATCCTGCATTCTCTTTCATGCTAGGCATACCTAATAATCTCCTGTGACTGGGGCGTAAGTGATGTTTGTATAATTTCCATATCCATAGTCACTTGTTGAGGTTTTGTGTAGTATTAAAGAAGAACACACAGAATTATCTACAAAGGCTGTTAAAATATTCCTCCCTTTGCCAATCACATGTATTTTTGAAGCTGGATTTTTAATAATCATTTACTTAACAAAAACAATGCATCATGACAGATCGAAGGCAGAGCCTATATGACAATTCAGCTGTTTTCTCTCAAGTCAGATATGAAAAAGATTTTCAAAAGATGTAAAATGAAGACATGCTTCTCCTTGAAATGTTTTGTTTCAGAAGACATATTTTCAATAACTTATTATTTATATTAGCATATAAGCAGCCTATCTGTTTCAATCTTGAATACAGAAAACATCAGTAGGTCTAGCCTATATAAAAACTCCCTTTGGGTATCCTCAATAATTTTTAAGAGTGTAAAGCAGTTCTTAGAACAAGAACAAAAACAAAACAATTAGAACTATTATGCTAGAACAACAAGGTGATTGAAATCTTACATTTTATTCAAATGTTTTATTTATGTTCACCAGTTTCCCTAAGTCAGAAGCAACTACTTACCTTCTCTTAAGTCCTGTTAGCACCTTATCTGTACATCTCATTTATTACAACTTATTATGGCTTCTTTTTGTGGTCATTTAGTCACTGAATTGTGTCTGATTCTAGCCTTTCCCTTCTCTAAGGGATCTTCCTGGCCCAGGGATCAAACCCAGGTCTCCTGCATTGGCAGGAGGATTCTTTACCACTGAGCCACCAGGGAAGCCCATGGCCTCTTTTACCATATGTTAAATTTCTTGTTAGAATGTAAGCTTCATGATGGTAGGATCTATATGTCATCTTTCTGCCTCCCACTGTATCTGTCACAGTTGTAGCACTAAATAAATACTGGTTTGGTGAACACAACACATAAAATTAGCATACAGAAGCTTCCATCACCAAGACCACTCATATTTGGTATTTGAATCATGCTTCTGAGTATATGTTACCACCAGACCCAAATTCAGATTGCAGGTGTATCTCATTCTTTCTTCTTTCCCATGTTTCTCTTCTGAAAAAAAAAAAAAGATAACAGATTCTATATAGTACTAGTATCAGATATTTTTTCTCAAATTAATCAGAAGAAAAAGCATCAGTGCCCAAAAGTCTCTGGGAAATAAGCCAATAAATATGTCAGTATTCTATCATGTTAGTTACTATTGACCATATAAAACAGAGAGTTACAAGAGAAAAGGGAGAAAGGCGATCTTGTCTATTGAAAATTATATAATTTTTGCTTCCTGCATTCACATTCTTTGCCATCCGAGCCACCAGGGAAGCCTACATTCATATTCTTAATGATGATTAATGAAGTTCTCATTAATCAGGGGTTATTATTGACCCTTTATTAAGGTATCATAGATATGATTAAATGAAAAACTATGGGCATCAGAGAACAGCAAAGAGACAATTTAAAGGTTTAATCTAAGTGCATTCTTACAAAAGAGTTTAATCCCTCCTTCCTTTATTTAAAGCAGTTATTAAAATTCTTTGCATGACCTGCATTGGAGTTTTAGTTAAAAACAAACAACAACAAAAAACAAAAACAAAACTAAGCTCCTCATGAAAGAAATTTCAGTAGAAAATTCAGGTGGTATGGTTTCAATTCAGTGAAAACATAACATTTCTCATTAATTTCCTCAATGATATGCAAACATTTGAGTAGATCTTAGGATCACAGGGACTAGTAAAAGGTAATCCATCACTACTGGAAATTATTTCTTGGACTCCAACACTCTACTGTACTATTTTTTCAATAGAATAAAAAGTCATTTTCTTGATATAAATCTGACCTATTAATATCTGAGTTATGTGCTTGCTATGGTGTTTCATCATGGAGAGAGAACAGGCAGAGCTGCATTGCGTGTTGTCAATAGGTCTTTGTTCTGTCAGAGAAAAAAAGTCCAGCTTTTTCCCTTGAAATACTCCTTCACATGCATGTGGAGCTTATGGAATCACCAAAACTTAGGTGTATGAGCTACAGCTGAAGAGCTCTTTGAGGTAAATTGTTGCTATAAAGAACCATGTATCACAAATTTTAAAAATATGTAAAAATATGAAGGAAATTGAAATATAAATACCACAAAAAGCCTCTGACAGAAAAGCTGATCATGGCTGCCTGAGGTCTGAGGTGACTATTGAATTGGAAGCTTCTATCTGCCTTTTCTCTACCTTTTTTTTTTTTAACTCAGCAAAAGCCATTATGACCTTATAGGTCAGTTAATATCATCCCATTTCACATTTCATTAATCATTTTCCATTGCCCTGAGGACACATTCAAAATGTTAACATGGTCCCAAGCCTCCCTGATCCAACCTGATTCATGGCTCCAGTCCCGGTTCTCATTTTAACTCAACAGTCTCTTCTCTATCTTTCACATGTGGGATGATTCCTATTTGTTCTTCAAATCTCAGCTTAAATGGAACTTCTTGAGAGCATTCCCTGATCCCTCAATCTAAATTAGGTCCCCCAAGTTTTGTCATATCTTTAGGTTCCTTTATATTATTTCTCAAACTTTGTAATTATATATTCACTTATGCATTTAATTGTGTTTCCCCTCCAGATCAAAATCTCCCTAAAGAAAACAAAGATGTTTACCAGATTCTATTGAGGGAGAGGAGTATGCAGGCCAGTGACTGATGTCCATTAGGTACTGAGCATGTCCCTTTTTAAAAACTTTTTATTTTATATCAGGGTATCGCTAATTAACAATGTTGTGAGAGCTTCAGGTGAATAGGGAAGGGACTCAGCCATACACATACATGTATCCATTCTCCCTCAAACTCCCTTCCCATTCAGGCTGCCATATAACATTGAGCAGAGTTTCATGTGCCATACAGTAGGTCCTTGTTGCTTATCCACTTTAAATACAGCAGTGTGTACATGTCCATCCCAAACTCCCTAGGTATCCCATACCCAGCAACTATAAATTAATTCTCTAAATCTATGAGTCTCTTTTTGTTTTTTAAGTAACTTCATTTGTATCATTTCTATTTGGATTTCACATATAAAGGATCTCATACAATATTTCCCCTTCTCTCTCTGACTTACTTCATTCAGTATGACAATCTCTAGATCAACCTATGTTGCTGAAATGGTATTATTTCATTCTTTGTAATGACTGAGTAATAGTCCATTGTATGTATGTACCGCATCTTCTTTATTCATTCCTCTGTCAATGGACATTAAGGTTGCTTCCATGTCCTGGCTACTATTGTGAACAGTGCTGCAGTGAACATTGGAGTGCATGTATTCTTTTGGATCATGAACATATTCTTTTTGACTGAATAAACCTTTAATTAATAGGCTTTCAGATGATCATGCCACAAATTACCAGTATGTAACTCCCCTTTCTCATAAAGACCCTGACCGAGGTAAAGTCTAGCAAACTTCATCAATGAGAAGACACGATTCCAAACTCTAGTGACCAAGATGAACTGAAAAACCTTTTCTTTAATTTTCCTGGACTTCCCTGAACCTTTGAGGAAAGCAGAAAAAGTCTTTGCCTCAAGCATTATTTTCTTCAGGTGACACCATCTGGAAATACAAGTAGCCGTCAGGTACCACCAGACCGCTTCTTTTGGTACCTGCAAGAGTAACTTCTCCAGCCACAAATAGATTCTTTCTTTTCAAACCCTTGCAGAGACCATATGTCCAAGATCCCAACATGCCCGAGGTCAGAGATTGTTGATCAGTGGCCAGTTGTACCTTGGGTCTTTGTCTGAGTTGTGAAGAAGGCTGAAGTCAGGAAGAGCTCTGTGAACACGTTATAGAATGCAGCCTTTCGCAGACAACTCCTGTACAGGAGGAGATGTTTTTCTTCAAGACCGTTCCTGATTCTGGTTTCCTAATCCCACTTCTGAGCAGCTTCTCTGCACTGTGTTGGCTGTCTTTGGGAAAACAGAAGGCCCTCCTGAAGATGATGAAACTGTCCCTTGACCCTCAGTAAGTTCCCTTGATCTTGCCTCTTTGTCTCTATTTGGACTTTATGTTGAATCATCTATTTTCCCATGCTCTTCCTAATTAATTTGCTAGGTTAAATTAGTGCCAAATAAATAATGAGTTTCCAAATTAACTGACACCATAATGGAACAGAGGTTTAATTAATTTACTATCAGGAGACTTCTACAGACAATTGTAAGTTTATAGCATAAAGTGATGGTATTTATTAATGTGGAAAGTTGTCTTATTTTAACAGGCAGTTTTAATAACAAGACATTAATATGGAGACGTTTTCATCCTCATCTCTGTAAACAACAGGATTGAGGTCAGGCAAACACCTACTAATATTCAGTATACTTAATTTCATATAAGGTTGTTTGATTTAGCTTATGTAGCATTGAGAATAGTTGATAACTCTCTCAGCCTAAATAGTTTAAGTATTCAAGATGATTTCTAATGCCTACTCATATATTAGAGGCATAAACATATGCAGAAATCTCTAGTATTTGCCTTTCACTGAATCACAAATTAGAAGCTTTCTACTAAGAATGCCTTTAGTATATGTACTATTTCCATCTCTTCTATTTCCCTAAATGGATTCTTACATGTCAGCTATTTCTGTGGAACCCAAGGTGGACCGTAAATTGGTGGAGACTGTATAATAGCTGGTAACTTCTACTTGGTAAACATATGATTTAGGAAAATCATATCCCCTGAAAACTTTGATTTATTCTTGCATTAAATGTAGGTATTGTAGATATTCAATCACCCTCCCTATTAAATCCACTGGGTTGTTTGGACCATCTGTATCAATAATGCAAATTGGTAGTAATAACAATGATTCCCATTATTTTATTATCATTTACAAGTTCTACCTTCTAAGCCTCTGATAGCTTCCTCTTTTGGCCAGCTCTAACCAAACCAGATGGTGATAGGATTCTGAAATGTAGGTCTCAGTATACTTTAACTAACCTGAAAGATAGAGTGAAGTTTGTAGAAAAATGTCTGGCTAGAAACGTATATATGCCTCTTAAAATCAATGATTAGAGAGAGTAATTAAGGAAGAAGGGGAGATAGAATTTGCTCAGTCTTTTAAAGAGTGTGAAGCAGAAATAGGTGGGGCTATAAGTAACATTGGAAATATAGACGATTCATGTGACAGAGAGAGAGAGGAGGGGAGAAAAGATAAGAACATTAAATAAAGTTAATGCTCTATCATGTAAGTGTTCAATAAAATTTCTAGTTAACAGTTCAGTATACTTTTTAAAAGGTGTGGTTTTTCTATTTGCATTCAAGAAAAAGTGTTATAATTTATGCTAAGAGAATATGTGAAAATCTGTGTAAATGTTATTTGGGATTTCTCTATGAAGCAGCAATAAGCAGTTTAAATGAGTATGTAAAATCCATCACAGAATATGCTCAAGAGAGGAAAGAGAGATTCCCATGACCACTAAAATTGGAGCAGTTACTTGAAGTTCAAAAGCTGAAAAAATTTTATATTCATAACATTTATTTCTCTCATGAGTAAGTTACTTTAAAAAAAAACCTAAAAATTTGAGGGGACAAAGGTGAAGAAACAAGTGAAAGAACTATAAATGTTCTTCTACTTCAAAAATTTTCTGACATCTGAGCCAGAAGACTTTCTGCGTCTATCAGTGACTTCTTCATGTGTCATAGAATGAGTTCAGCATGCTAAAACTGAAATTTATGAAGAGTTAATGTGCATTAGTCAGGAGAAACTTTGTGCCTCTGCATAGATAAACTCCAGAAGAAAATTCTTAAAGGGAAAGACTAGCTGCTGGCACAGGATATATGTCTTAATATTACCTGTACTTTCTTGAGACTCATATCTCTTTCTCTCTAGACAGACAAAGACAGAGTCCATGGCAGAACATACTGTATGTATTTATATATGTGAAACCTTTTGCTGATTTATCTGTCATTCAAAATAAAATCTGTTATTCTTAGCATCACTATTTTCTATTTTTTTTGTATTTATTTTATCTTTTTACTTTACAATATTGTATTGGTTTTGCAATACATTGACATGAATCTGCCATGGGTGTACATGTGTTCCCCTTCCAGAACCCCCCTCCCAGTTCCCTCCTCATTCCATCCCTCTGGGTCATCCTGGTGTACCAGCCCCAAGCACCCTGTATCATGCACTGAACCTGGTCTGGTGATTTATTTCACATATGATAATTTATGTGATTCAGTGCCATTCTCCCATATCGTCCCACCCTTGCCCTCTCCTATAGAGTCCAAAAGACTTCTATACATCTGCGTCTCTTTGGCTGTCTTGCATACAGGGTTATCATTACCATCTTTCTAAATTCCTTATATATGCATTAGAATAATGTATTGTTGTTTTTCTTTCTGGCTTACTTCACTCTTTATAATAGGCTCCAGTTCCATCCACCTCATTAGAACTGATTTGAATGTATTCTTTTTAATGGCTGAGTAATATTCCATTGTGTATATGGACCACAGCTTTCTTTTTTTTTTTCCACGTTCAATACAGTATTCAATAAATCACATGAAATAGACAACACCTTATTATAAAACAAACTTTGTGTTAGATAATTTTGCCCCAGCATAGGCTAACATAAATGTTTTGAACATGTTTGGGCTTCCCAGGTGACTCGGTGTTAAAGAATCCTCACATTAAATGCATAAGTAGAGGGAAGTCTGTACTTTTTTCATTTTATAAGTTAGATAAGAAGTTCCTTCCTTTCATGCAAGTCTAAACATGATTTCCACTGAGAATTTTTCCTCTTTGATCCATTATATATTTAGAAGTATTTTTAATATAAAATATTATCTTTAAAGCATTCATTTAGTTTCTAACTAATGTTGCTCTGCTCAGAGAATGTGGCTTGCATTATCTGCACCTTGGGTGTTTTTATTTATTTATTATTATTTTTATTTATTTTTAAAATTTTCTTTACTTTGTTGTGTTGGTTTTGCCATACAATGACATGAAACCGCCATGGGTTTCCATATGCTCCCCCTCCAGAACCCCCCTCCCTCCTCCCTCCCAATTCTCTCGCCCTGGGACATCTCGGTGCACCAGCCCTGAGCATCAACCCTGGGCTGGCAATTGATTTCACATATGATAATTAACATGTTTCAATGCCATTCTCCCATATCATCCCACCCTTGCCCTCTTCCACAGAGTCCACGAGTCTGTTCTATACATCTGCGTTCCTTTTGCTGTCTCACATGCAGGGTTCTTGTTACCATCTTTCTAAATTCCATATATATGTGTTAGTATACTGTATTGTTGTTTTTCCTTCTGGCTTACTTCACTCTGGATAATAGGCTCCAGTTCCGTCCACCTGAGTAGAACTGATTCAAATGAAATTTTTATTAATGCTGAGTAATATTCCATTGTGTATATGCACCACAGCTTTCTTATTCATTCGTCAGTTGATGGGCATCTAGGTTGCTTCCATGTCCTGGCTATTGTAAACAGTGCTGTGATGAACACTGGGGTACACGTGGCTCTTTCAATTCTGGTTTCCTTGGTGTGTATGCCCAGCAGTGGGATTGCTGGGTCATATGGCAGGTCTATTTCCAGTCTTTTAAGGAATCTCCACACTGTTTTCCATAGTGGCTTATATTAGTTTGCATTCCCACCAACAGTATAAGAGGGTCCCCTTTTCTCCACATCCTCTCCAGCATTTATTGCTTGTAGACTTTTGGATGGCAGCCATTCTGACTGGCGTGAGATGATACCTCATTGTGGTTTCGATTTGCATTTCTCTGATAATGAGTGATGTTGAGCATCTTTTCATGTGTTTGTTAGCCATTTGTATGTCTTCTTTGGAGAAATATCTGTTTAGTTCTTTGGCCCACTTTTTGATTGGGTCTTTTATTTCTCTCGAATGGAGCTGCAGGAGTTGCTTGTATATTTTTGAGATTATTTCTTTGTCCATTGCTTTGATTGTTATTATTTTCTCCCATTCTAAAGGCTGTCTTTTCACCTTGCTTATAGTTTCCTTTGTTGTGAAGAAGCTTTTCATTTTAATTAGGTCCCATTTGTTTATTTTTTCTTTTATTTGCAATATTCTTGGAGGTGGATCATATAGAATCCTGCTATGGTTTATTTAAGAGAGTGTTTTTCCTATGTTTTCCTCTAGGAGTTTTATAGTTTCTGGTCTTACGTTTAGATCTTTGATCCATTTTGAGTTTATTTTTGTGTGTGGTGTTAGAAAGTGTTCTAATTTCATTCTTTTACAAGTGGCTGTCCAGTTTTCCCAGCACCACTTGTTAAAGAGATTGTCTTTTCTCCATTGTATATTCTTGCTTCATTTGTCAAAGATAAGGTGTCCATAGATGCGTGGATTTATCTCTGGGCTTTCTATTTTGTTCCATTGATCTATATTTCTGTCTTTGTGCCAGTATCATACTGTCTTAATGACTGTGGATTTGTAGTATAGCGTAAAATCAGGCAGGTTGATTCCTCCAGTTCCATTCTTCTTTCTCAAGATTGCTTTGGCTATTCGAGGTTTTTTTGTATTTCCATACAAATTGTGGAATTATTTGTTCTAGTTCTCTGAAAAATACTGTTGGTAGCTTGATAGGGATTGCATTGAATCTATAGATTGCTTTGGGTAGTATACTCATTTTCACTATATTGAATCTTCCGATCCATGAACACGGTACATTTCTCCATCTATTTGTGTCCTCTTTGATTTCTTCCTTCAGTGTTGTATAGTTTTCTGTATATAGGTCTTTTGTTTCTTTCGGTAGATATATTCCTAAGTATTTTATTCTTTTCATTGCAATGGTGAATGGAATTGTTTTCTTAATTTCTCTTTCTGTTTTCTCATTGTTAGTGTATAGGAATTCAAGGGATTTCTGTGCGTTGATTTTATATCCTGTAACTTTACTATATTCATTGATTAGTTCTAGTAATTTTCTGGTGGGGTCTTTAGGGTTTTCTATGTAGAGGATCATGTCTTCTGTAAATAGTGAGTTTTACTTCTTCTTTTCCAATCTGCATTCCTTTTATTTCTTTATCTGCTCTGATTGTTGTGGCCAAAACTTCCAAAGCTATGTTGAATAGTAGTGGTGAGAGTGGGCACCCTCGTCTTGTTCCTGACTCTAGGGGAAATACTTTCAATTTTTCACCATTGAGAATAGCTGTGGGTTTGTCATATATAGCTTTTATTATGTTGAGGTATGTTCCTTCTATTCCTGCTTTTTGATTTTCTTTAGCATAAATGGATGTCAGATTTTGTCAAAGGCTTTCTCTGCATTAGTTGCAATAATCATGTGGTTTTTGTTTTTCAATTTGTTAATGTGGTGTATTACCTTGATTGATTTGTGGATATTGCAGAATCCTTGCATCCCTGGGATAAAGCCTACTTGCTCATGATGTATGATCTTTTTAATGTGTTGTTTAATTTTGTTTGCTAGAATTTTGTTACAGATTTTTGCATCTATGTTCATCAGTGATATTGGCCTGTAGTTTTCTTTTTTTGTGGCATCTTTGTCAGGTTTTGGTATTAGGGTGATGGCGGTCTCATAAAATAAGTTTGGAAATATACTTTCCTCTGCAATTTTCTGGAAGAGTTTGAGTAGGATTAGGTGTTAGCTCTTCTCTAAATTTTTGGTAGAATTCAGCAGTGAAGCCATCTGGTCCTGGGCTTTTATTTGTGAGAAGATTTCTGATTACAGTTTCAATTTCCGTGCTTGTGATGGGTCTTTTAAAATTTTCTGTTTCTTCCTGGTTTAGTTTTGAAAAGTTGTACATTTCTAAGAATTTGTCCATTTCTTCCAAGTTGTCCATTTTATTTGCATATAGTTGCTGATAACAGTCTCTTGTGATCCTTTGTATTTCTGTGTTGTCTTTGTGATCTCTCCATTTTCATTTCTAATTTTGTTGATTTGATTTTTCTCCCTTTGTTTCTTGATGAGTATGGCTAATGGTTTGTCAATTTTATTTATCTTCTCAAAGAACCAGCTTTTTGCTTTGTTGATTTTTGCTATGGTTTCTTTTGTTTCTTTTGCATTTATTTCTTCCCTGATCTTTAAGATTTCTTTTTTTCTAATAACCCTGGGGTTTTCATTTCCTCCTTTTCTAGTTGCTTTAGGTGTAGAGTTAGGTTATTTATTTGACTTTTTCTTGTTGTTTCTTAAGGTAAGCCTGTATTGCGATGAACCTTCCCCTTAGCACTGCTTTTACAGTGTCCCATAGGTTTTGGGTTGCTGTGTTTTCATTTTCATTCATTTCTATGCATATTTTGATTTCTGTTTTGATTTCTTCTGTGATTTGTTGGTTATTCAGCAACGTGTTTTTCAGCCTCCATTTGTTGGAATTTTTGCTCCTGTAATTGACATCTAATCTTACTGCATAGTGGTCAGAAAAGATGCTTGGAATGATTTCAATGTTTTTGAATTTACCAAGGCTAGATTTATGGCCCAGGATGTTCCATGTGTGCTTGAGAAAAAGGTGAAATTCATTGTTTTGGGGTGAAATGTCCTATAGATATCAATTAGGTCTAACTGGTCTATAGTATCGTTTAACGTTTGTGTTTCCTTGTTATTTTTCTGTTTTGTTGATCTATCTGTCGGTGTGAGTGGGATATTAAAGTCTCCCACTATTATTGTGTTATTGTTAATTTCTCCTTTCATACTTGTTAGCATTTGCCTTACATATTGCGGTGCTACTATGCTGGGTGCATATATATTTATAATTGTTATATCTTCTTCTTGGATTGATCCTTTGATCATTATGTAGTGTCCATCTTTATCTCTTTTCACAGCCTTTATTTTAAAGTCTATTTCATCTGATATGAGTATTGCTACTCCTGTTTTCTTTTGGTGGTTGACGATCTTTATTTGCATGAAATATCTTTTTCCAGCCCTTCACTTTCAGTTCTTATGTGTCCCTTGTTCTGAGGTTGGTCTCTTGTAGACAACATACATAAGGGTTTTGTTTTTGTATCCATTTAGTCAGTCTTTGTCTTTTGGTTGGGGCATTCAACCCGGTTACATTTAAGGTAATTATTGTTAAGTATGGTCCTATTGCCATTTACTTTATTGTTTTGGGTTCAAGATTATATGCCCTATCTGTGTTTCCTGTCTAGAGAAGATTCTTTAGTGAAATGAGGTAACAGATTCAGAGAGGTTTAAGAACAAGAACAGAGTCATTCAGCTAATAAGTTGCAGAGCCGAAATTCAAAGAGGGGCAATGTTTTCATGTTCCTTGTGCTTTAGCTATAGTGTAAAACTGGACTGATGAAAATATGTGCCTTTTGGCAAATATGTCTCATCATCATGCCTGGTTTTAATGTTTGTGGGTCTTAGGACATATGTATCAATGTAGGTCCATAAATCTAAGTGTTTAAAAGTTTTAAATCAAACTAACAAACTGTTAAAATATATTTTTATCCTTGTATCCTGAGAAATCTACCTTTATCAAACCAGTTTTTTAAGTTTAATTGGGTGATAATTACTTTATAATGTTGTGTGAGTTTCTATTGAGCCTTAAGTGTACATATATTCCCTCCGTCTTGAGTTTTCCTTCAACCCCACCCTCTATCCCACCCCTCTAGGTCAACACAGAACACCAGACTGAGGTTCTTGTGTTAATACAGCAACTTTCCACTAGCTATATATTTTACATATGGTAATGTATATATTTCTGTGCTGCTAGCTTAATTAATCCCACCCTCTCCTTCCCCCACTGTGTCCACAAGTCTCTTCTCTACATTTTCACCTCTATTCCCCTTGACAGACTAATGGATAAAGAAGTTGGGGTACATATATACAATGAAATATTACACAGCCATGAAAAGGAATGGATTTGAGTCAGTTGAACTGAGGCGGACAAACCTAGGGCCTGTTTTACAGAGTGAAATAAGTCAGAAAGAGAAAAAAAACATCATATACTAATGCCTATTTATGGAGTCTGGAAAAATGGTACTGATGAACAAGGCCAGCTTTGAATTGAGAGCTCTTGGTATCCTTGTATTTCCAAGATGTGACTCATATTCCAGCTCTCTTCTCTTCGCACCCTAGGCTATGTCTTGTGCCCTGAAGGGCCTTATGCATAACTGTGTAGATACTTCAGACTCCATAGCCACACCCTATCCAACACCTCCCCACTAATAGCTGGCTTCCCTTTGGCCTGGAGATACACACATGAGCGCCGCAGTCCACCTCAAAAAAGCAGACCCATGTAGGCTCTGCGAGTGTGTTCAGGACAGTCTGGGTGGAAATTTCAGTTTTCCACATATCCAAAGTCTGGTCTAGAAGTAGGAGATCTGGGGGTGAGCACTTATATTAGCTACATGCATTTGCTCCTGTGGATTGCTTAGTCCCCAAGGAGGGGCACAATCAGAGGAGGGGTAGAGACCCCTGATGTTGGGTATAAGGATGGTTCTGCTCACATTTGTAATTTGTAGCAGCAGGGATAGAAATGGTTCCCATAACTTGAAATAACCAATTGTTCATTACCTATTCATAGGTCAGCACTCTTCACTCATCTCAGAAAGCAGTGGATGAGGATCTTTCTAACCCTCTCTCTAATCTTCACCCGCTACTCCTCTGTACTCAGGAATTGAGGTAAAGAAAGAGAAAGCAAGTGCAAAACATATCAGTTCAACCCATTTGACATACTTTCAAATTCTCAAAAAAAACTCTCATCTGCATTAGCCACAAGGCCAGTCTGAAATCCTCTCAGCAAATGCTTGAAAAATGGACCAAGAAAGAGCAAAAACCCACTTCACTGTAAACTAGCCCACCAATGTTCTCCCTGAAATCTGGGCCAATAACTCATGATGCTCCTTACCAAATTGTTCTCTGCCCTTCCCTTTACATCCATCATAAGAAATGTGCTAGGCCCCAAGAAGCTTCAGAATTAAAGAATTAAGACTCTAGGACTGAGCTGACTGAAAACTCCTCACCTTATGCCTTTTATCAGTGTATATCAACATAAATTATTTGAGAGAAAAAATTACTTCCTGATGTTTTTCATGTTGAAACACATACACTGCAGGCTCTACCAGGAAGAATGTGTAGATTCCTATAGTCAGTACTCACTGGCAGTCTGAAGAGACTGTTGAGCATGAAGCACATAATATGGGAAGCTGATCAAAGACTTATCTCTAGTTTCTGTGGAAATTAGCATATTTACCTAAAGAGTGATACTGTTGGAGGAAGGGGGACCCCCTCCAGGGCCCAAAGTGCCCTCTTGGCTGACACTCGGAAATGAGTTGTCCGAGGAGACACACATACTTGACAAAGCAAGAGATTTTATTGGAAAGGGCACCCAGGCGGAAGCAGTAGGGCAAGGGAACCCAGGAGAACTGCTCTGCCATGTGGCTCACGGTCTTGGGTTTTATGGAATGGGATTAGTTTCCAGGTTGTCTTTGGCTAATCATCTGATTCAGAGTCCTTCCTGGTGGTGTACACATTCCTCAGCCAAGATGGATGCCAGCAAGGATTCTGGGAGGTGGTTGGACACGTGGTGTCTCCTTTTGATCTTTCCCAAACTCTTCTGATGAGTGGTGGCTTATTAGTTCTGTGTTCCTTACCATGACCTCCTGTCATAAAATAACTCACACGAACTGTTACTATGGTACCTGGCTAGGGTGGCAGTTTCAGTCAGTGTGCTTTTCCTAACAACACAGGATAAATTTCATCTAACTCAATCCCTTTGCTTTTAGAAATGTAATATAGATGTTGAAGCTAAAGAGAAAATAAATATGAAGTTAGAAAAAAGCTATCATAAAATCATCATTAGTAGTAAGTATTTTAATAAAGAAGTCTACTTTAAGGGAAGCTATGTATTTAAGTTTCAGAGACTGGTTGGTGAAAATATTAATGTAAGAACTCTTCCTCTTTTTCCTAAACATAGTGGAAAATTAAATCAATTATTTTATGAACAAGCTATTACTAAGAAACATGAAATGAGAACAGAATGAAGATGGAATGAAACACATTTTTTACTTAAAACATAAGTAAAAGCAAGTCCCTGCTTAATGAATTTACCAAATTTTCTAACATGTGCATTAACCTCTGTTGGCATTTAGCTATTATATAAAGTTGTATTATTGGTTGCTGAATGAGGCCTTTGTGATACTCTCCATTGGTGGTTCCTATTACTTGGCTGATTGTGAAATTGTTTACAGTAAAAATACTTTAATGTTCCTGTTACCTGTGGATCTTGATAAAAATAAGTATTCTGATTCAGCAGGTCTGGGGTGAGGCCTGATATTCTGCATTTGTAACACATTCTCAGATAATACTCACGTTGCTGGTCTGTGCACCATACTTTGGATAGCAGAAGCCTAGAGATCTGCATAAAGATACATATTCTTTGGTCTCACTTCTAGAGATTCATACTTAGTACGAGAGACCTTGTGAAGTTTCTTATTTTATAAATGTGCAAACTGAGCCTCAAAGAAATATAGTGACATGTAACAAAATAGCAGTCGAACCAACAGTAGATCAAAGGCCTCCTCATCCCTCAGCCCATTACCGTTTTATTTACACAACATCTCCTGTATTATGGAAACTTTCCCCATTTGCATTTAGGATGTGCCATCTGTGCAGCTGCATAAGGTTCAATGCTCAGAAGGGTCCTATGATTGGGGGCTGATGTTCTATAGTTGACATCTTGAAACTTGTAATTATTTTATCTTTGAATTTACAATTTAGAATTGAAGTCCAATGGGACAATGGAGCACATGTAGAGGGAGAGCTTGGGGCCTTGGCTCCATGCGTGGTCTTGCCTCCTGCAGCCTCTTTAGCTCCGTAGGATAGACGATTGCCCCCTTGCTACCAACCCCTGATGCCTCAGGCTTTGCTTGGCCTCCCTTACCCCCAGCTCTGCCCTAGACCTCTGCCAGCTTCCACCTGGAATGGTGATCAGGTTGAACTGGGGACAGAAGGCTCCTGTCCCTCCAGCATCCTCCTCCCTGTTGGAGACTGGGACATGCATGTGGGGAGGATTAGGGTTGAGAGTGTCCTGTGATATCTCAAGGTGCATCAGTATAGCAGGGTGGTGGGTTGCCAGGAACTTCTCATCTACCCCATTCAAGTACCAAGCATGTCTCTGAGCAGAGGTTTAGATCTCTTCATTTACCTACATGTCATGGGTTAGAAAGATAATATAATGTCTACATTAGATATTATATAATATATTAATGTTAATATGTTAATTATTAATATCAGTTCTATATTCTTATTTTGTGTCTATATATTAATATTAATATCTAATTTTAATATTAGATATTATTATTCTTATTATATAGATAATACTGTGTCAGTTACTCAGTTATGCCCAACTCTCTGCAACTCCATGGACTGTAGCCCACCAGGCTCCTTTGTCCATAGAATTCTCCAGGCAAGAATACTGGAATGGGTTGCCATTCCCTTCTGTAGGGGATCTTCCCAACCCAGTGATTGAACCTGGGTCTCTTGCATTGCAAGCAGACTCTATACTATCTGAGCTACCAGGGAAGCCCAGATACTAGATTATATATAATTAGAATATCTTTCTAATTTCAGGAAATACTCTATTTACATGTGCAAAAAATCTAAAATTTAAAGTTATATCCAATGATTCCAAAGTTGTTAACCCTTCCTTTTAAGCTCCATACTAAATAACTTGGTTCCTTGGTTAGGAAAAGTTTTGTTCATCTTAATATACTTCATGTGCACAGTATCTTCAACAAGCACAATAAACTGGTTTATTTGCTTCAGTTTTGTCTGCTTGACATATCAGCCTCTTCCAGAGTTTTGGTCATTTTTCTATTTCACTTTGGAGAGTTTTGATAAATTGTAGCTTTCGAGGAATTGGCCCATTTCATCAAAGTTGTCAACATCATGTGCATAGAGTTGTTTGTACTAATCCCTTAGTCTCCTTTGAATGTTTGTGTGCTATGTAGTGATATATCCATTTTGCTTCTCAAACTGGCCATTTGTACATCATTTTTTTTCCTGTCAATTTTATGAGAGATTGGTCATTATAATTGGTCTTTTATTATTATTTTTAAATGAGTCCTTATGTTCATAGATTTTTTTTTTCTATTTTTTTCTGTGCTTAGTGTCATTGATCTGCTCTTACTGTTCCTCCTTTCTGCTTGTTTTGGGATTTTTTTGCTCTTCTTTTTCTCTGATTTCTATGGGTGGAAGGTTGGGTGAATGATTTGAGACCTTTCTTATTTACTAATATAAGCATTTAATGCTATATATTTTACTATAAACACTATTTAGCTGCATTCCACAAATTTTGATATGCTGTACTTTCAATTTTGATCAATTTCAAACACTTTCATTTGTTCTAGAGCAGGTGTACCAATGATGAATTCTCTGTTTTTATTTATCTGAGACCATCTTTATTTCACCTTCATTCCCAAAGGATATTTTCACTGGATATAGAATTCAAGGTTGATAGCTAATTTTGGTAGACTCTTTAAAAGTGTTGTCCTACTGCTTAATGGCCTCCTTGATTTCTGATGATTGTCATTCCAATTATATATTCCCTACATATAATATTCTTTTTTCCTCTGACTACTTTCATGCACGTGGAAGGGGTGGTAGAATTTGGTTTTCATCAGTTTGATTATGGCATGTCTGGAGATGAACTTCTTTGAGTTTATCATGTTTGGGTTATGAACCTATAAGTTTATATATTTTTCAAAGTTTCAATGTATTACTTCTTTAGTTAGTTTTTTTTTTTCTTCCTAAACTACCCTCCCTGTTTTCCCCTTCTGAGATTTTGGTGACATGAAAGTTAAACCTTTTAGCATTTTAGACAGTACTATGGGAGAGGGTATGATCATTTTATTTCATTTTTTTCCTTTGTGGTGCAAATTGAATCATTTCTGTTTACATAGATTTAAGTTTACTGACTCTTAAGCCATCTCTACTCTGCTGTTGGGTACATCAGCTGCATTTTAAATTTTGGTTTTTGTGTTTTTCAGTTCTAAAATTTACATTTTATTCAATTTATACCTTATGTTTTCATGCTGAGATGATCCATCCTTTCATTTCTGTCAAGAGTGTTGGTCCTTAGGTCTCAGAGCATGGTTATCATGGCTGCTTTGAAAGGCTTTTTATCATAATTCTAACATTTTGGTCACCTTTGGGTTTGTATCTGTTGCTAGTCTCTTACTTTGTGAGTTGTTGAGATTTTCTTCATTCTTCATTTAGCAAGTAATTTTATATTATATCCTGGAGATTCTGAATATTATATTAATAGATTCTTACATCTTATTTAAATCCTAGAGAAATTGTGAATATTTTGGCAGACAAATTAACTTCAGACTACAAGTTCTAACCCATGTCTTGTGGTCTGTGGATCCAACTCAATTCATTTCTCTGCTCTATTCTTTAGACCTGCTTTGATTGCCCAGTTTGGAAACTCCATAGATTTCTGCTCTATTATTTTGGGTTATCCAAGCTTTGGTATTTGTTCATGTCAGGTTCATACACATTGAGCCCTTTCCTCAGTATCTCTGACACTGTCTCATTCCCATTGAGCCCTCCTCTAGGTCTGATGGCCAAAAGCCTGGAGCTTTAGTTTCTCTTTTTGCCATGCACTGCCACAGCTGAATATGCCTCCAGAACCAAGCAGTAGGGAGATAAAGAGAAACAAAAAGCATTATGAGTCTTTTCAGCAAATGGGGTTTGGCAGCTGGATATCCACATGCAAAAGAATAAAGTCAGGCCCCTACCTCACATTGTTTTATTAAGATTATAGGGTGATTAGTAGTTGAGGTAGCTGGTTCATTGGGGGGACTTTCAAGCATAAATATTGAAAATCTTTTAAACCTTCCACTCTTCTCTTCAGGTGTGGAGGGAAAGTGGTGGTAAAATACTCTGGTGCTCTGTGAGCTAGGTGGATGAGAGGAGTTGAAGGCCTTACCATTTAGTGTGAAGACATCCTGGAATTCTACTATGCATCATGCAGTGGCCCTGCAAACTTTTATATAGTTAGAGTCTCTCTCTCTCTCTTTTTTTTCTTTTTTTTTTTTTTTTTTAAGATAAGGGAGTTTGTTCCTGCCTCTTTGATGTTGGTTGTCCGAAACCTCTCAGGGTCAATTTCTCCAGAGTGTAAAAATTTGACCCCCCTTGCCTAAGAATGGGGTACAGTTGGTTTTCAGAAGTAAGAGGGAGGATCATGGATTCTAATTGCTTCATATATATATTTAACCAGTTTGATCCTTGCCCAATGAAGAACTTTGTGTTTCCAAGTCCTAGGCACAATGGCTAGGGGTGCATATTCTCACTTATCATTAGCATTTCTCTCTACAGGCACCTTGGTTGGGTTCCTTCTGCCTTGATAAATCAGTTATTTCTCTCTGTGTCATCCTCTATAAAAGTATTCTATGCTACTATCTTTTTTTTTTCTCCTGTATTTGTGTGTATTAACTTAAAACTTTGTTTTCATTCCTGTAATATCATCTAATGTGTTCCTGAGAGAGAAAGGTGATGAACAAGGTTTTTTAATATGGCATGTTTAGAGGCTTAATGTATTGTTTTATTTAAATAAATCAGAGATAAGTTAGAACTGATAAAGGCCAAAGAATGCCTTGATCCTCAGTATTAAACTGTATCTGTACAAATTAGATAATGCAATTAGAATAATGATGAAACCACCTGCCCCTAGTTCTCCAAGGAGGTTCAGGGGATGAATTAGTCAATGAGAGATAAGTCCTTACATCTTATGCATTATTTTGGGTGAGATGGTCCTGTGGGGAAGTGGCTCTGTTCTAGTGGAAAATGTGAAATGTAAAAGTGAATCCATGAAAGGAATGAATTATGGTTATAGATAAGATTGCTAAAATTTGCATATCCTTTCTGTTTGAAGGGTATCTTGGTACTCAACCTGACCCATTGGAGTTTCCTTGGATAAGAGCCTTGGCAGGGACCCAGCCTAAGTAATTTATGGCCTAAGAATGGTAATTTATATCACATCCATCATCTTCTACCTCATTCCAAGGGAAGAATGTCCTGACTATGAAAGAATTCTGGCCCAGGACCAGGGAGCAGGGCTGATGTATAATATTCTTGTATCCACATTATATAAGTGAATTAGGTAAGGTTAAAATAGGGCATCTTTTGGTTGTTTTAGGAGCCATCTGTAAAATACCACCTAAAGTTATACAATCTCTGAGGGATCTTGATGGTAACTTCTGGTTGCTGTAAGCATCTCTGTTCTGCTATTCTATTAACATGTAAATAGAGTTGCTCTGTGACTTGTTTGTGGTGGTTTGAACAAAGCATTTCACTTTCAGTCACCAAAATGGAACCGCTTGAAAGCTGTTCTCCAAGACTGATGACAGTGAAGGTCATGGGCTTCAGCAAGGGAATTAGGAAGTACAGCAAAGACTGTCTCTGGTTCGCAGAACATTTACCTCTGAGATAAAACCTTGGTTTTTATTTTCAAGGATATCTTAGAGTAGGCAAAGGTAATGCAATTATTCTCAGAGGAAGTACACAATGATAGAACAATGGCAACACTTAAAAGGTGCCCTTAACCATTTTCATATAAAGGGAAGGCTGAAAAGTCTCTGTTCATTCATTTATGTTGTCATTGTAAAATGTCTTGGAAACCAAGGTTCATGAATGTAAATTGCTGGGGAAGCAATTGACATAATTAATGGAGGAGAAAATGTTCCTTTAAAAATGTCCCTATAAACAGAGTTTGGATATAGTGTTAATTGAAATATGTGAATGTTGGTGTACATATTTGGCTTGGAGATACATTTTTTTTTCCTCTGATGCATCCATTGGGCATAAATGAGTATTAGATCCTACACCCACTTTGTTAATTGAGAACAGTATTCTGGCTATGACATCAGTAGTGCCCAAGCATATATAAATTTTGATCATCACATTCATATATACATCATATCTCATACATTACTTAAAATGTTAAAATAAATTTCCAGGCAAAAGTGACACAATTTAAAATGTGATGGCAAACTTATAAAATTGTCAGTTTATTTTCTTTTACAAGTCTCCATGACAAAAGCAAACACAGGAAAATATCTCAATGTCTACTTCACTTGATATCTTTTTATAGCAGTGATTATGAAAGATAATCAGTTAAATCAATAATGTAGTTTATCACAAATAATTTTGACAAATACTATGCTCAAAATGTAATATTTACAGCTGAGATTCACAGTATAGTTGAAACTAAGTTGGCTTTGCCTATTAATTTTATATTTAAAGCGTTATTGGAAAATAGAGTTAATAATAGTACCTACCTTATACAGTTATTATAACATTTCCATGATTAGCTCATGAAAAATGCTTAAAACTGCCTGAAGCATAGTAAACACTGAATAAATTGCATTTATTATACTGTTAACAATATAACTTGCAGTTAGGCTGGCAGTTACAGTTAGAATTGAATGTGGTTTTATATTCTACTCTTAAATCCTTTTGGCACTTGTTTGACATTCCTATACTTAGATTAAGCTCTTAATCTTCATTTAAAAGTCTGGGATTAGGTCTTTCATCCCGGTAAATATTTCCTCCACATTTACAAATGTGGTGAATGCTGTTTCAATCCCAAATATTCTCTATAGCTACAATTTGGTAGCTGTGTCCCATAAATAAAAATAAAAACTTACAGAAAGTTACCAATTAAATATACTACAGCTATATCACATGAGTAAACAAAAATTTTTTTTCAAGGAAATGTGTATGGTGAACCGTGTTTTAGAATACAATTTTGCCTTAGCATTTCTTTTTACATTCTCCACTGAGTAAATGTTAAATCAAAGGCAAATTTTGTTAATGTGAGATTCTTACACAGAAAGTTTATGATTAATGTCAATTGGCACAAAAACTAATGAAAGATTTATTTGGCACCCCACTCCGGTACTCTTGCCTGGAAAATCCCATGGACGGCTACAGTCCATGGGGTCGCTGATAGTCGGACATGACTGAGCATTTTCACTTTCACTTTTTACTTTTCATGCATTGGAGAAGGAAATGGCCACCCACTCCAGTGTTCTTGCCTGGAGAATCCCAGGGACAGCAGAGCCTGGTGGGCTGCCGTCTGTGGGGTTGCACAGAGTCGGACACGACTGACGCGACTTAGCAGCATCAGCAGTAGCATTCCCACAAAACCGACATACAAAAGTGCTGATAGAATGATTCATACTCGTCAGACTTAGGTAAGTCCCTAAGACCAAAGTCAAACTGAATTTGGGATACAGTAAAATGAGGGCATCATTATCTCCATTCCCTCAGATTCTCTTAAACGTTAGTCCATTTATCACTTACCATCCCATTTCAGTGGGAAACATAAAAGGCTCTGTTGAGGATTTTATCTGGGAGTATTATGTTGAACCTAAAACAATATTCTTTCAACTGCTTAGTCCATTCTTCTGGGGCTTGCGGTCATTCACTCTGTCTCCTTCAGAACTTTTGATTACTAATTTATAGCTAATGAACTATAAATTTTAAAATATGTATCTGATTACTTCGCCTAAATGGGAAGAGAATTTGAAAAATAATAGACACATATGTATGTATAACTGAATTACTTTGCTGTACACTTGAAACTTAACACAACACTGTTAATCTACTATCAGTTCAGTTCAGTGGCTCAGTTGTATCCAACTCTTTGTGACCCCATGGACTGCAACATGCCAGGCTTTCCTGTCCATTACCAATTCCCAGGGCTTACTCAGACTCAGGTCCATTGAGTCAGTGATGCCATACAACCATCTCATCCTCTGTCATCCCCTTCTCCTCCTGCTTTCAATCTTTCCCAGCATCATCAGGGTCTTTTCCAATATGTCAGTTCTTTGCATCAGATATCCAAAGTATTGGAGTTTCAGCTTCAGCATCAGTCCTTCCTGTGGATATTCAGGACTGACTTCCTTTAGGATTGGCTGGTTTGATCTCCTGAAATCTAAGGGACTCTCAAGAATCTTCTCCAGCACCACAGTTCAAAAGCATCAATTCTTCAGTGCTCAGCTTTTTTTATGATCCAATAATCTACTATGCTCTAATATAAAATACAAATTTAAAAAATATATATAATTGCTTAAGTTTATATTTGCTCTACTGTACATCCACCAAATTGTCTTTTAATTCAGCTCCTCCCTCTTTATGGAATCTAGTCCCATCTTTTGGGGGGAGAAAGCGAGTGGTGCTGCCAAATGCTCAGCATTTACAAAATCTTGCTCCCCAGTGTATTTTTCCCTGGAACTCAGCTTCTTCCACTTTGTTTCTCTGATCAATAGGGTATGCCTTAACCAACTTTAAAAATTCAGAAATTGTGCATTGACACCCGAGTCCTCAAATCACCTGAATGTTTGGATGGGTAAATTTAGTTTACATCCTATTAGCAGCCCTTTGGTTTAGGATTGCTTCATATATCTCTGGGCCTGGCTGCCTGGGTTAGTCTGCATTGAATGGATATATCCTTTATTCCTTATAGAAGTCAACACTTTGGCTAGAGGTCGATTTACCAGGAGACGAGTTGAGCTTGAGTTAGGGTCTCTCCCTTACATAGTCCCTGCCAGAGCTGAGAGTTGTAAGTGTCCTACCTGAAGAAGGAACACTTGAATATAACCAGGCAGCATCTACAGAAGAATTTCTGGCTACTCTTCCAAAAAGACCTAAGAGGAAAGACCTGGATCTCTTAGAACCCAGTCATTTCATATTATTCCTTTTCTTGTCTCAATAAATATTTGTTTGTACCTAATTTTGTGTTCTTTTGCTTAGAGAATCCCCCTTCTCCAAATAGTTGAAGCTTCAGACAGAGCTCACACAACCTGGATCAAACCCAGCTCTTGGCATCAGCTGTTATTTTTGTAGCCTGCAACGTTCCTACCTTGTTAACTGGGAAGTGCACGGTAGGAGCCTGCCTCTCTTCATGTTACTCACTTCACACTCGGGGATACATTAGCTGTGCAAGAACTTGTACTGGTTGTCTACACTTGACCTCCAATAGGTTTTGTCTGGGACAGCCTGCTGCATCCCTTTCTCCTTAATTGGCTCAGTGGTGACTTGCATTATCTGTTCCCTCACTTTTTTTTTTCTTCTGCTTCTGGTCTCAGCTTCTTCTTCTTCTTCTTCTTTTTTTTTTTTTTTTTTTGTCTCAGCTTCTTAGACTGTTGAGCTTTTAATTTCTTCCCTATAGAACAGTCTTTGATGAGAAGTGTTGCCAGGGAATCATGGGGACTCTAAGACAGTCTGCAAAGCAATTGGAATTCATGGAGCATTCCCTATAGAAGCACCTTTTTATATAAGAAAGTAGTTCTTCAGCCTCAACAATTTCCATAATTTTGGAACACAGTCTACTTAAATATGCAAAGGAAGTCTCCCTCCTGTGCCCTGGTTCATCTTGAAAACTGACTAAATTCTTCCATAAAAAGACAAAGGCTGTCATATTCGTTTAAAAAACGAAATCAGGCGATGGGTTGTTCACAGGAAACTTGGTTCAGGTTGTAGGGAAGGAAAATTTTCTTCTCTCCTTTAGTTCTTTGACTGGCTTAATAATTTAATTGACACAAAACAGATTAATAGAAGAAAGACAAACAAAAGTTTAATAACATGTATATGTTGCAGGAAGGGGGACTCCTTCCAGGACCTAGGAGGGGGCTCTTGTCTAACACTTAGAAATGAGTTTTCCGAGGAGACACATGTGCTGACAAAGCAAGAAACTATTGGAAAAGGGTGCCAGGGCAGAGAGCAGTAGGGTGAGGAAACCCAGGAGAACTTCTCCCGTCTTGGATTTTATGGTAATGAGGTTAGTTTCTGGGTGTCTCTGGCCAGTCCTTCTGACTCAGAGTCCTTCCTGGGAGCACATGCATCACTTAGCAGAGGTATATTCTAGAGAGAAGGATGCTGGAGGTGGATAGGATATATGAACTAGTGTCTCCTCTTTCCTTTTGACCTTTCCTTAATTCTTCCAGTGGGTGGTAGCTTGTTAATTCCAAGTTTCTTATCAGAACCGCCTGTTGCAAGCATGTCTGGCCAGTGCAGATGGTTTTGGTCAGTGGTTCATCTAATAGATGCATGGAGAAACCAGGGAAAATTGACTAACTCAAATAAAAGAGAAGCCCTCACCTTAAATACTATCTTCAATTAAGACAAAAAAATGATGCTGGGAGTGGGTTGTCAGTTATAGGAAGTTACAGAGAAAAGCATAGTAAACCAAGGATAAGATCTTGAAGCAAATTTAAGTCATTGCCTTCTCCATTGTTAATAGTCTCTAGAGATAAGGTCGTCTCCTTCTTCACAGTGTAGCAGGGAGACACCCTACAAATGGAGATTTCCCTTATACACGTAAATTTCTCTTACAGGGTAACTTCTACTCAGTGCTCAAAGTTTCTCCTATGTATGCAGTTTCTTAAAAATACTCAGTTTAAGATAATCAGTATGCCAAAGAGACAAGATTTGGTATAGCAAATTCTGCTCCCGCCTGTAAGACCGAGTGATAAAGAATTCGTAAACTAATGAGATTAATCAAGAGGTACAAGGCAAATGTAAATATTAGAAAAGGCAAGAATGTCAATATTCCATCAGAAAAGCTTAGCTATAAGTTTAAAAGCACTAAGATGTTTTAAAAGTATAATAGGCACAATTCCTATTGATGTAACAGTCATAATCCAGTATGCATCTAGTAGCAAAGGAGGTATGTATGAGGAAGATATATTAAAAATGTAAAGAGATAGTGATAAAAAATCAAGTTTTAGTATAAATTGAGTAAAATTACTTGAAGGTTAAATGTCAAAACAGATAAGGAAATTGAAATACTAAGCAACATTGATGAACTATATAGCATGTGTGTTTGTTTGTGCATGCATAAACATGTATTCATTATCAACTGAAAAAAAAAGAACAACCTGAAAGTTGAGAATTATGTTTTACTGAGTGGACATATTGAAGATTTAAGTTCAAAAGATAATCTCACAGATAACTGAGGGACAGTTCTGAAGCGATAAGAGAGGAGCCAGAAAATACAGAAGTTTTTGCAAAAAAACCCAAAAAACAAAACCAGACAATTGGAACATCCAAAAATTACTGTTAATTAAAGAAAATTAGATACTAAATTAATGAATTTAGTGCTCTTCTAAGTATGGAAGATGCAAGAGTCTGGGCTCATTGAAATTATTCCTTTAACGTGCACCTTTATCTAGGGCCAGGATCCCGTTTTCTTCATTCTAAACCCTCAGGGTATCACTGTGGGAGCTGAAATGGCTGGTGGCTTAATGGCTGCAGCATATTTTACTTACTGATATGGCAGGCAACATTCCTTTCACTGTATATATATTACCCACTTTTCTTATGTCCATTTAAAAATTATATAATGCATTTCCTTGAAAAGAACACTTTAAAAATAGAGATTGTATAGGTCTTATTCTTTGATAATTGAATTAAAACATATACATTTCTAAATTCCTAAAATGGTTTACATTCTTCAACATTCATGAAACAAAGAGGAAATTTCAAAATATATAGAAACAAATATAGCAAAATTATATTCAGAAGAAACATATAGCTTAAAACATAAAAGAAGAAAAATACAACCAAATTAGTAGTCATTTTAAAGTTAATAAAAAGAACAAAAAGATAAATCAAAAGAAATCTAGAAGACAGAAGGAATAACAGTAAAACCTAAAATTAATGTAAAGGAAATAAAAATAGTAGAAATGATATACTATAAAACTCTTTTGAAAAGATATAGAATAGAAAAAACCTATTGTGAGCATGATTAAGAAAAATGAAAAAGGTCAAAACCATATAAGATTAAAAATGAGAAAGGAAACCATAGATGTAAAAAGAGGAAGATGTCAATAAGAAAACACCACATGTAACGTTAGATAGCAGATTTGATAATGCAGGAGAAAATTATTTGCTAAAAGTAACCTACGTAAAAATGAAAAAAACTTCAGTCAATATACCAAAAATTAAGAGAAATGCAATCTCTAGACTTTCCCTTTAAAAAGCACCAATAACCAATGAATTCACAGGTATATAACAGATGATTTCATTATGTTTAAATTATGCCTGGCTAGAAATAATAGAAGATCCTTACTTATTCATGAGGCCAGCATAATTCTAATGCCAGAACTTGTTTTTCTTTTAAGTGAATAGCTACTTTTTTTTTAAAAGAAAATACAAATATCCCAATAAAATTCACTTTCATATTAGAAAGTAGATCTAGTAATATGTCAAAAGAAAAATAAGGTTATTCAGGAAATATAAGGATAGTTCATTATCATACAATAAATCAAGTAGGAAGATTAGATAAGAAAAAGCTTATGCTTATATTCATATATGCTGAATATCATCTTTTAAAGTTTATTTGGCATCCCCCATCTCCCAAAAAAGCTTTAACTAAAATAGTTCCACAAGAAAGTTATATAATTACCGTGTAGATTATTTTCACCCAAACAAGTGACACATCACTAACCTAGAACTTGTCAAGGATACATTTAGAATTTCATTGCATTTTTTTCCTTTGTAGTTTCAGTTTACTATACAGTTTAGTAAAACACTAGGGATAGGAGACTATAAATATGTCTTTATCTCATCTTTTAAAGATTACATTTCCTGCTGTTACTGAACTCAGGTTTGGCTACTTGCTGCTCAAAAAGCCAATAATCAAGAGATAAGTGTTGATAGAAAGGAAAGTTCTTTTAATCAGAAGATCCAGCAATCTAGGAAGAAGGTGGACTCATGTACTGAGACCAACTCCAAAGATTTTGCTCATTCGTGACAGTTTTTAAAGGGAAAAATGGAGAAGTAATCTCAATTAATCACTGAGACAGATTCTCCATCCTTTTCCATTGCATTCAGGCTGTCTGACTCTTTATGATCTTTCTCTAGATGTTACCTTACCCTTTCAGTTCATTTCAGTTCAGTGGCTCAGTCGTGTCTGACTCTTTGCGACCCCCATGAACCGCAGCACCCCAGGCCTCCCTGTCCATCACCAACTCCCGGAGTCCACTCAAACCCATATCCATTGAGTCAGTGATGCCATCCAGCCATCTCATCCTCTGTCGTCCCCGTCTCCTCCTGCCCTCAATCCTTCCCAGCATTAGGGTCTTTTCCAATGAGTCAACTCTTCGCATGAGGTGGCCAAAGTATTGGAGTTTCAGTTTCAGGATCAGTCCTCTCAATGAACACTCAGCACTGATATCCTTTAGGATGGACTGGGTGGATCTCGTTGCAGTCCAAGGCACTCTCAAGAGTCTTCTCCAACACCACAGTTCAACAGCATAAATTTTTTTGCTCTCAGCTTCCTTTATAGTCCAGCTCTCACATCCATCTTACCCTTTGGTCTGCTGCATAATTGCTAAGGGGTTTGATGGGTGTAGAGAGCTAGTCATTCTTTAATTACTTGATGCTTTATTCCTACTTCTTTTAATCTAAGAAAAAACCCAAGGGGTTTGGCAAGGTATTGGGTGCATTTAGTTAGGAGTTAGGTTAATGCTATCTTGTGATCTCATTTTTTATAGTTAAGATTTGGGGGAACAGAAATAGACAAACAGAAAAGGGGCTAAACAGCTGCTTACTTCACCACAATTCTGGAACCTGCTGCACTTTTATGTGGATGAGATTTCTTCCTCTCTGTTTTGAAGGGGGGTCTGAAAATTACTGAAGTGCAATTATTTGCAGTGTTTTCCTTTGGGGAACAGGATTCCTGAGAGCACTGGTTTTCCTCACTAGCCATTTTCAGCAGTTATTCGACCGATTTCTGTTGTACTTTCAGAGGCCAACTGATCCAAAGGTAATTTTCAATAACTCAGTTCTGCAACTGTGCTTTCATAGGCCAACACAATGGTGCCAAATTCAATACATAAATTAGAGGATCTGCTGATAAAGAATATTGTGCTGTGCTTAACTACAGAAATGGGTATGGTAGAGGTAACATTCCAGGAGGAATCTGTTTACCTTTCTGGGCACAAAAGTTTGCCCATAGTAGTCAGATACAATCCTTCCAGGTTATTTGTCTTTGACAAGATCTCCTGAGGATTTTTAGAAATGACAGACACTCACTGTAGAATGTGAATCACATAGTGTTATTACGTGGTTAATATGCATAATTAAAACAAGTCATGCATGACTTGTAGCATACCTCGTATGAAATACAAATTACTCCTCTTCAGTGGGTAGTGAGGACCTGGAGTCAAGTGTGGCTTTGAGAATGGTCATCTTTCACTTTGAAACCCCTGTTTCTGTTCCCCAGTTCTGCCAATCCTTTTGTGGGCACCTAGGTGTTCTTGCCACATACCAGTCTGTTACAGGAGGTCATTTTTATGGCATGTCCCTAATCAGAATTTGGAATTTTCTCAGCCTCAATAATCTGTAACTATCCTAACATGACTTTAAATATGGAGATATTACTAATAATATTTCTAAAGAGAATCTCCCCATCACCAAATATGCTCTGTAAGTGCCACTTGGTAATCATTGTTTACTCCAGTAGATTCTCTTGGTTGCTGACCAGCTCCTGTTTGCTGCCTGCTTCTTCCTTCTCTGTGTTCCAGCACTGAAGTGTTGGGACGTTATCTGATTGTGTTCAGAAACTAACTCACTTCTGAGTAAGGAAGTGATTTGGCTACCAGTGATTTTTTAAAAAATAATTTATTCAGTTATTATTTATTTTTAGCCATCCTGGGTCTTCATTACTGCATGAGCTTTTCTGAGGGTATATCTTGTTGAACAGTATATCCTGTGCTCCTTCTGACTGTTCCTCAGATTACAAAGCTGTTTCTGGTGCTCTTAGCTCTGATGGTGCCTAATGGTAAGGGCACTGCATGCTTTTCCTTTAATACAAGCATGGAGACTTAGTCAAGATCGCTTCTTTCCACCACTTGACCTGGAAGGCAGCACTGGGTGGACACCCCTATCAGGTGCTGTGTCCTGTAACCTCGGTGGTTTTGGAGGCCCAAAGATAAGGGCAAAAGATGGGAGAAATTTATTACAGTAGCTGGTGGGTCACCTAAAGGCACCTCATCCTTTTCTAGGAAAGGCTGCTTTACCTGCCACAAGACAGCACCCTGACAAGATATTCTTAAAGGGACTTAGAAGGATTCAATCTTAAAAGAACTCTTAAATGGTTGGTGGTAGTGGTTTAGTTGCTAAGTCATGTCCGACTCTTGTGACCGCATGGACTGTAGCCTGTCAGGCTCCTCTGTCCCTGGGATTCTCCAGGCAAGAGTACTGGAGTGGGTTGCTGTTTCCTTCTCCAGGGGATCTTGCTAACCCAGGAATTGAACCCGAGTCTCCTGCACTGCAGGCAGATTCTTTACCGACTGAGCTCCAAGGGAAGCAACTAACCATCAGATGCGCCCAGATAACTTACTCTCTAATCACAGAAAAGAATTAAACACAAATTCAAAACATAAACCAACAGTTATACAACCATGAAAAGATTGTTTACATTAATAAGTTTAAAGGCTTCTATTTTAAGTCAATCATCTGGTGACTATCTGGAGAGTAGACTATAAAAGCTGAAGAAAAAGCAGATCTTTGAAGATATCCCCAGTATTATTAGAAAGGTATTGGAAATTTTTTCTAATTATACTCCCAGATTTAATATGAAGATGAGTAGCATTAATAGAGAAAGTCTACGTAAAGCATGTATCAATTTCATACCCTAAGGCTCCTCCATGTGGTAGGAAAGATGGCTACCAGTGATTTTTTAAAGTAATTTATTTATTTATTATTTATTTTCAGCCTTCCTGGGTCTTCTTTTCTCTAGTTGCAGAGAGTGGGGCCTACTTTCTAGTTGCAGTGCGTGGGCTTCTCATTGTGGTGGCTTCCCTTGTGGTGGAGCACAGGCTCTAGGGCACACAGGCTTCAGTAGTTACAGCACATGGGCTCAATAGTTGGGGTTTCTGAACTCTAGAGCACAGGCTTAGTAGTTGTGACATACGGGGTTAGTTGCTCTGCAGCATGTGGGATCCTCCTGGATCAGGGATCAAACTCATGTCTCCTGCATTGACAGGCAGATTCTTTACCACTGAGCCACCAAGGAAGCCACTACTAGTGGTTCTGACCTTCCACATTTAGAGCACCTTGGTTGGAAGAGGGGTTCTTTGTCCCTTTATTGATTTCTCATAATTCCATGAGTGCATTTTAATTTGGTCTCCTGACTTAGTGGAGGTCTGCATCCCTAATTCCACTAAGGATTCTATCTTTGACCCTAGAGTTAATACTTCAACTAATCCCAAAGCAATTATTACTTATAAAACAGAAAGGAAGGGGACAGGGCACAACCTTTGAAAGAATGACGTAGCCTGAGGACAGATTAGAACTCAATGAGTCTAAAATGTCAGACAAGTCAACTTCCACTAGATCTTGAGCCTCCCTATAGCTCATCGTAACACATCAATAAGCTAAATGACACACCAAGGCCGACCATCAAAGACCAAAAAGTGGGCAGTGGCCCAGTTCCTGGAAGTCTCTGCCCCTTCCCCTTCCCCTAAATAGTTGGAATAATCCTTCCGCTCATTCAGTCAGTTCAGTTCCGTCACTCAGTCGTGTCTGACTCTTTGCAACCCATGGACTGCGACATGCCAGGCTTCCCTGTCCATCACCAACTCCTGGAGCTTGCTCAGACTCATGTGTATTTCCACTCATTAGCCCATAAAAAAACCCACACCACATTTCAAGTCCACTCTCACCTTCTGAGATGGCTTATTCCAATCTGACTTATTCCATTTTTTACTTATCACTTTGTATCTCATTGAATTCTTTCTGAGATGAGACATCAAGAACCTAAGCTTAATTAAGTCCTGAGACAAGGTATGTGAGCTTAGCTGGAAGACTGTGGGTTGAAGTCACAATTAGGATTTTGCATGTTT